>CM021248.1:15124861-15132361 GCA_010577795.1 Isatis tinctoria | reverse complement strand
GTGGAGAAGGACACGAAGTTCTCGGTGATCGATTGTCCGCGAATCTGCGACGCAATCGTGGGAACACCGTGGCTGAACTCAATGAACGCCATCCCGTCAACTTACCACCTGTGCCTGAAATTCCCAACTCCAACCGGAGTGGAAACGATCTGGGGACGGCAGAAAGATTCTCGAGCTTGTTTCTTAACAGAACACAGGTTGAGAAAGCCGGTAACCGATTCCCACCACCGGACAAAGTTCAAGAACGGAAGGGAAGAAAGGCAGCTTGCGAAACTCGAACAAAAGTTACAAATCGAAGAATCCCGGGAGACGGAGAAGGATCCCCCGTGCGAGCCGGTGATTTCGGTCAACATAGACGAAACGAATCCGGAGCGATGTACGGAGATTGGAGCGAATTTAGAAGAGCCGATCATGACAGAGTTAATCACTTTGTTAAAGGAGAACGCCGGGACATTCGCATGGGCAGCAGAAGATATGCTCGGAATCGACATCGGCATCACAAGCCATGAACTCAACGTGGACCCGACGTTCAAACCAGTGAAGCAGAAAAGACGGAAACTCGGACCAGAGCGCGCTCAGGCGGTGAACGATGAAGTAGAGAGATTGCTCAAGGTCGGATCAATCATGGAAGTAAAATATCCCGACTGGCTAGCGAATCCGGTGGTAGTGAAGAAGAAGAATGGAAAATGGCGAGTTTGCGTCGATTTCACGGATCTGAATAAAGCGTGTCCAAAAGACAGCTTCCCGCTTCCGCACATCGATCGATTAGTCGAAGCAACGGCAGGGAACAAGCTGGTATCGTTCATGGATGCTTTCTCCGGATATAACCAGATCATGATGAACCCCGACGATCGAGACAAGACTGCGTTCATCACGGATCGCGGAACGTACTGCTATAAAGTGATGTCGTTCGGGTTAAAGAATGCGGGCGCAACATACCAAAGGCTTGTCAACAAAATGTTCGCCGAACAACTCGGAAGAATGATGGAAGTCTACATCGATGATATGTTGGTCAAGTCGTTGGAGGAGAAAGACCACGTGAAACACTTGCGGGAATGCTTTGAACAACTCAACCGGCACAATATGAAGTTAAACCCGGCGAAGTGCAGATTCGGAGTAGCGTCCGGCGAATTCCTCGGGTATCTGGTAACTCATCGAGGGATAGAAGCAAACCCGAAGCAAATTAATGCCCTGATAGAGATGGCCTCACCAAAAACTAAGAGAGAAATCCAAAGACTAACCGGACGGGTCGCGGCGTTGAACCGGTTCATCTCGAGGTCGACGGACAAATGTTTGCCTTTCTACGACACACTCAGGGGAAACAAAAAATTTGAGTGGACAGAGAAATGCGAACAGGCGTTCCAAGAACTATAGAAATACCTGGCAAGCCCGCCCGTACTTTCAAAGCCGGTCGAAGGAGAGCCCCTTTTTCTGTATACGGCGGTATCATCGACGGCGGTAAGCGGAGTGCTGATCAGAGAAGATCGCAACGAACAAAAACCGGTCTTCTACGTGAGCCAGACCTTGACGGACGCGGAAACTCGATACCCGCTAATGGAGAAGGCGGCCTTGGCAGTGGTGATGTGCGCACGAAAATTGCGGCCTTATTTCCAATCGCACACGATCATTTTACTCACGGTTTTTCCGCTCAGAACTATCCTGCACAGTCCCAGTCAATCGGGACGTCTGGCAAAATGGGCGGTAGAATTAAGCGAGTATGATATCGAATACCGAAGCAGAACATGCGTAAAATCGCAGGTCCTTGCGGATTTCTTGATCGCAGGCGTTAGTGAACCAACATCAAATTCGACGTGGGTTCTCCACGCGGACGGGTCTTCATCAAAGCAAGGTTCGGGAGTCGGGGTTCGGTTAACGTCACCAACTGGAGAAATCCTAGAACAGTCGTTCAGGTTACTCTTCAACGCTTCCAACAACGAAGCGGAGTATGAAGCCTTGATCGCCGGATTAAGACTCGCCCTCGGTCTCAAGATTCAGAATCTGCAAGCATTTTGCGATTCCCAGCTGGTGGCAAATCAATTCAGCGGGGACTATGAAGCAAAAGACGACCGGATGGAAGCATATCTAAAAATCGTCCAAGAGCTCGCAAAGCGATTTGAAAAGTTCGAACTCACAAGAATCCCACGGGGAGAAAACGCCCCGGCCGATGCATTGGCGGCCCTGGCATCGACGTCAGCCCCGGGAGAAGGACGGATCATTCCCGTCGAATTCATAGAGCAACCAGCAACGATCCGCCGCAAGTCGCCAATCTTATACAACTGCCAGAAGGTGAAGAAGAGGACGAACCTCCGGAAGAAGAGTTAGCAACCGTTCTGACGGAAGAGTATGGCTGCGATCGCGGATGGATGGCCCCGATACGAACATATATCGCAAACGGGGAAGTCCCGGCGGACAAGTGGGCTGCACGAAAGCTAAGGGCCCAAGCAGCCCGCTTCGTCCTCCTTGACGGTAACATCTACAAATGGAGGATCTCCGGACCGTTAATGGTCTGCGTAGAAAAAGAAGAAGCAAGACGAATTATGGAGGAAATCCATAGCGGATCGTGCGGAAATCACTCCGGAGGGAGAGCCCTCGCAATCAAAATCAAGCGGCATGGACATTATTGGCCAACCATGATAAAAGATTGCGAGAAGTTCTCCCTCAAGTGCGAGAAGTGCCAGAGGCACGCACCGGTGATCCATCAGCCCGCAGAACTGCTCTCGTCAATTTCCGCGCCGTACCCTTTCATGAGGTGGTCGATGGACATCGTGGGGCCAATGCATAACTCAAAGCAGAAAAGGTTCCTACTTGTCTTAACAGATTACTTCTCGAAATGGGTCGAAGCGGACTCTTACGCCAGTATCAAGGACGCTCAAGTGGAGCACTTTGTCTGGAAAAACATCATATGTCGGCACGGAGTCCCTTACGAGATCGTCACGGACAATAGTTCTCAATTCATTTCCGCGCGCTTCGAAGGTTATGCGAAAAGTGGAAAATACGCCTGAGCAAGTCAACGCCGCGTTATCCATAGGGAAACGGCCAGGCCGAAGCAGCCAACAAAACTTCGTTGACGGACTCAAGAAGCGTCTCGATGAGAAGAAAGGGCGATGGGCAGACGAGCTCGAAGGAGTCCTCTGGTCCCACCGGACAACTCCAAGGCGCGCAACCGGAGAAACGCCATTCGCGCTGGTCTACGGCACCGAATGCGTTATACCGTCAGAAGTAGACATTCCCGGCGTCAGGCGAAGACTCTTGCCTGGGCAGGAAGGCCTAAACCATCTGATGATGTTAGATGAACTGGACCTGATAAATGAAAGACGGGATCAAGCGCTCATCCGCATTCAAAACTATCAACAAGCAGCAGCCAAGTACTACAACTCCAACGTGCGAAGCCGCAAATTCAATGAAGGAGACCTCGTCCTCCGCAAAGTTTTCCAGAACACCGCGGAGCCGAATGCAGGAAAACTAGGCGCGAAATGGGAAGGACCGTACAAAGTAGCAAAGGTGGTCCGTCCAGGAGCATACGAGCTAGAAACAAAGAAGGGAAACCAGTCCCGAGGACATGGAACGCGATGCACCTAAAGAAGTATTACCACTAGACGTTGTAAAATAGAACTACAAACCGGCTTGATCCCTACATTCAGGGTACGTAGGCAGCTCGCCTTCCGACGAGTTCAGCTATTTATATTTTATAATTTTCAAGGAGGGAGTAGGTCCGTATATACATACTCCCGAATTTTCGCAAAACAAATCAAGAGGATGGACATTGGGACTTAGCATCCCAAAACCTGATCCGGAAAGCGAATGGACTCAGAAAAACCCGAGAAAACGAACATTCAAACTTGACATGTCATAACGTATCTCCAACTCAGACAATATCTCCCAACATTAAGGCACAGCAAATGCCATCACTTCAAAAATCGCCCCTTGGCGTACATAAAAACCCGCCTTTTAGCAAGCATGCCACCGTCTGTTGCTGATCACAACGGGACGATCCTTTTAACCATGGTTGTCTTTACATCCCAAAGCGGATAAAACTAGCGCGCTATACAAATTTCCGGACTAACATCCAAAAGGCGTAACCTGACATTCCGCGATCCTGGCAGGACACGTTTGAGACGATGTTCTATTTAGTCCATTTCCACTAAGCGCCCCGCATAGGTAGAAAGTGCGAAGCGTGAGTCGCGAAATGAACTCCCTAAACCCAGTAAACGCCAACATGGAACGCTGGTCTTAGATATCTCACGACAAAGTACCAAACCGGCCCTGGTACGAGATCATAAACTTGTCCGAAAACTAGCAACTAAGCAAAACTCCAAACCAAGCGGCTAACTCCGCTGGTCGAATAACACGAGGGGAACTCTTCCCGAACAATCAGATCTGAGCGCCTGGAACAGCGCCCCGATTAACCCGACAGAACTAAGCAAACAAAACCGAATCAATATAAAAAACAGGCCAGCCGCCCACTCCGAAAAAACATAATCCGGCGGCCGGGACATTGCCAGCCGCCCGGAATCAATCCAACATAACACGGCGGCTGGGACATTGCCAGCCGCCCGGAATCAATCCAACATAACACGGCGGCTGGGACATTGCCAGCCGCCCGGAATCAATCCAGCGTGGCTCGGCAGCTCGGACATTACCAGCCGCCCGGGAGAGATCTAGCATGATCCGGCGGCTGGGACATGACCAGCCGCCCGTAATCACTCCGGCGGCCGGGACATGACCAGCCGCCCGCGATCAATTCATCACGATCTGGAGACCGACCATCCTCTCCATATCAACACACGGTGGCCGGGTGTGTCTCGGACTAAACCCAGCTGCCCATGATCATCCAACCTGGACCTTCGCACAAAAGGAAAGTATACGGCAAAACGAAAATCCCGAAAGCTTATCTTTATTGAAAGCGAAGAAAAATCGGTCCAGACCAAAAATCAGGCCAAAAATCAGGCCGTCCATAACATAAATCTATAAACAAAAGCCAAAAACCCAAAAAATAACTAGAAAGAAAAACCACCGCATGGTCAAGGATCGGAACCAAACGCCTTGGCAACAGCAATATCCGAGATTCCGGGAATAGACTCGTTCGATCCTGATAGATCAACCACCCCGAGAGAAGTAGCCTCCTCTTCGACAGATCTATCCTCGGGTATTGAAACACTGTCATCCTTGTGGGCTGGGCACAACTGAGAATCAATCTTCCCACGAATTCGAGCGATCACATCATCAAACCGAACTGCAGACTTATCGAACTCGTTCATCCATGTGGACAATTTCACCTTCTCCTCGTCCAAGCTGGGGGGATCAGTCCCCTGTAGCAACGCGATAAGTTCGACATTACTCTCTATCTGAGCCAAATCTACTACCTGGTTCCTTGCCTCAGACAAAGATCCAAGGTCTTCTTTTAGCGCATCCAAGAAGTCACGGAATTTCGCAACGGAAGCCTTGCGGCCATCCGCGTAAGCCCGTTGCACCTTCAAATTGTGCGCCACTTTCACAATGGCCATCTGGTCCTTCAAAGCCTGCACTTCCTTAGCATGACGCGCATCCTTGGCCTCTTGAAGGGTCTTGAACTGCAATGCCTCGGCTTTTTCCACGCATAACGAAGCAAGCTCCTTCTCGAGCGATTTGACCCGATGCGAAGACGTCGCTTCAAGTTCGTTGAGTTTCCTCCTCACTAGCCGAGCATCCTCCCGGGCTTCCTCAGCACGCTTGCGGATTCCTCGGACAGAAGCATCATACGTGCTGATACACTTGTTCACAGAAGACATGAACTAAAACAAAAAGAGGGAGGAGTCAGTAAAAAAAAAAAAAACCTCGGCTTAAAGCTCATCGTCCTGGACTACGAGAACGAAGAGCTGGGGGGCTAACTGTTGGGGTCAAAATCCCCTCCTCGAAGATTGACAGAACGAGAAGTCAAGGTCGTGATCAAATGGAACTTATCCCGAACATGGAACGGACGAGCTAAGGCAAGCTGCCCACGATCCGTCCAAGACATAAACCGGCGGCTGGGATAAGGCCAGCCGCCGGGTCTTCCTTCATCCACAACCGGCGGCTGGGATAAGGCCAGCCGCCGGGTCTTCTCTCATCCATGGCCGGCGGCTGGGATAAGGCTAACCGCCGGGTCTTCTTTCATCCACGACCGGCGGCTGGGATAAGGCCAGCCGCCGGGTCTTCTCTCATCCACGGCCAGCGGCTGGGATAAGGCCAGCCACCGGGTCTTCCTTCATCCACGACCGGCGGCTGGGATAAGGCCAGCCACCGGGTCTTCCTTCATCCAGGACCGGCGGCTGGGATAAGGCCAGCCGCCGGGTCTTCTTTCATCCGCGGCCGGCGGCTGGGATAAGGCCAGCCGCCGGGTCTTCATGATATACCAACCGGCGGCTGGGATAAGGCCAGCCGCCGGGTCTTCGTCGTATGCCCACGATCATTTTTAAAGTCAAGACTCATTATCCGAACATCGTCCAGTCGACCGACCGCCAAACATAACTCTAAGCCCGGACCGACCCGGAGACTATCCGTTTGCATGTTCTGACTCCAAAAACGTCCATAAACATTCCCCGAAAGACCGTGACGAACGTTCAGCCGTCCATGGACCAGTCGCCGAGCACACGAGCCAAAGGAACCGGCGGCTGGCCATCAATACCGAAACCGGCGGCTGGAAGTTCAAACAAAAACGGGCGGTTCAAATCTCAGAAGTCTGAACACTATTCACGCGGGAAAACCCGTTGAAAAACACTATTCATCCCGAGACAAAGTTGAACCGAAAAATCGAATCGAGCCTAAACCGAAATTCGGATTATTATTCATGGGTCACTATTCATCGGCGGGCCAGATTTGGGTCAGGATGCGCAGACGGATCACGGAAGACTCTCGGGCCGGATATTGGGCCCAAAAAGCTTAGTTCGGCGGCTGGGAAGGAAAGACGAGGTCCCACATCGGAAATCTGAAGTCTTAGCCTCCTAGGATTGTCAGTATATATATGTACGCTCATGTAAGGGTTAGACGGATCCCAAATCCGAGTATTAGGAGTTTTAGCAATTTAAGACTTTTCAGCTTCTGCTAATTTCCCTTGTACTTTCGGAAAATATCAATAAAAATCTCTCTTTTGCATTTTCGGTCCTTTAGTTCTTTATAAATAGAATTTTCGAGCCCCCACTAAATATAAGTTTTGACAGTGTGAGTTTCGGCTCTCACAAGGTAGAGAATACCTATGGATATTTGATATCTTTCTCTTTAAATGAGATATCAATTCCAGCGACGGTTTCATTAGATATCTTACAACAAAAATCCCTCTTTTTTCCGATCCAGTTCCTCCACCACCGCGATAGCTTAATTCTAATTAAGTCTCATTATTATTATTGAAAATTCAAAATTTTGGAAAATACATTTGTAAATAGAATAGGTTTTTGATTCTGTTTACAAATATCCAAATAGGGAAATTAAATTATAAATTATTAAACTAAATTTTCGGACGTGTTATTAATACTTGGGCTGATATTA
>CM021248.1:14904861-15119861 GCA_010577795.1 Isatis tinctoria | reverse complement strand
GAATTGGCTAATTCTCACACAGCACACGAGGAGAATGCCTATAAGCCTAAAATTCCCTTTCCAAAGGCATGTAAGAAGTCTAAACAAGAGTTCGAAGAGATCAGATGCAACGCAATCATGGATAAGGTGCTGATGGAGATACCATTGGTTGATGCAGTCAAACTTTCACCTCCAATTAAGAGGTATGTTAAGAGGATGGTTGTGAATGGTATAAGTCCTGAGGAAGCAGCTTTGCTCACAAAGGACATTAGTGCAATCCTCTTGAAAAAGACAGTGTCAAGGAAAGAGAGGAAGGTGAGAGTGTCTGAACAGGTCAGTGCTATGATTCAGCATAGGATTCCAAAGAAGTTACCTGACCCTGGGAGTTTTGTGCTAGATTGCTACATCTCAACAGAAAGGTTTCCTCACTCTCTATGTGACCTTGGCTCAAGCATTAACCTAATGCCATATTCTGTTGTATGAGACTTGGGTTGACTGACTTCAAGCCTACAAGGATTCATCTTGTCCTTGCTGATCGTTCCAAGAGGATTCCGAAGGAGTTTTAGAGGATGTTCCACTTCAAATTGCAGGATGCACTATCCCCACAGACTTTGTGGTTTTGGAATATGATGAAGAACCTCAGGATCCTCTTCTTCTGGGAAGATCATTCTTAGCTACAGCGGGTGCTATTATTGATGTCAGAGAAGGGCAAATAGAGCTTGATTTGGGAGATAAGGTCATGAACTTTGACATGGAGAAGCTGAGGAGAAAACCCACCATTGATGGTCAAACCTTTTCTGTAGAGGTTGCCATAGATGAGGAGCCAGATGACATTACTGCTGGGTATGTCAAGGAGTTGGAAGCTACTGAGCAAGTGAACAAGCTGATTGTTCAAGAGGGATTGGTTGAGACTTCTAAGCAAGCTGCTGGGCTTGAAGATTGGAGTGGAGATCATCTTTTTAGGACCAGGGTCGAAGATAAGGGTCCACTTAGGGACAAGTTGATGGAGGATGATGTTTTTGTGATGGAGACACAGATTGCAGAGCTGAATTGCAGAAAAAGTGCAGAATCCCGAGTTTCAGGTTCAGTGTCGATCGACACCACTGTTGGTGTCGGTCGACACCCTCCACAGACCAACCCAGAAACGACAAAAGAACACAGTTTTCAGGGGGTTTCTAGTGCTGCAAGTCCATCAACTGTTGTTAAACAGAAAACTCCACATCTCGCACTCCGGACACCTAGGAGAAAGCAAAGGTACGCACTTCCTGTTCCTAATTCTAAACCTCCTGATATTATCATTAAGAATTTTCAAAGTGCAAAAGCTGTCTCACAGTTAAACAAGCCACGAAATTATCGTCGAGCGCTTGTTTCTTCTTTTGATGATTCTGCAGGAAAAAGGAGTGTACCACCCAGAACTAAGTCCCACCCTGCTGCTGTTCCTTCATTCCTTGGTCGTTCCCATTCACAAACTTCCTATACACCACCTTGGATGATGAGATCCTCTTCCCAGAGGCATTCAGTGCCACTCTCTGATCCACCAGATGCCTAAGCTCCAACATAGTCAAGCTAATGACTGTAAATAAGCGCTGAGTGGGAGGCAACCCACTATTAGGTAGGAGTTTTCTTTGGATTTCGTTTGATTTTTGCTAACTTTTAGTTTTGTTTTTCTTGTGTAAAAAAAAAAAAAAAAAAGGATCGTGACCAGACCAGTGTCGATCGACACTACTCGTTGGTGTCGGTCGACACCAATCGCGACTGCAGGTAAGCATCTCCGATCCTAACCTTTTCTATTCTAATTATTTTCTTTTGACCAAACTCAGGCCTGTTAACATTGGGGACAGTGTTATTCAAGTCTGGGGGAGGTGGTTACTAACTTTGGTTTTCTTTTTCTTTTATGAGTCTTTTGTGTCAAAATTTTGTTTTTATTGAGTCAAAATTTAGTTGGGAACTATGAGCTTTCCTTGGAACTTACTGTCTTAGCTACCACTTTAGTGACCATTCTTACAGCCATTGACAGCAGTTTTTACCAACAGGAAATTCTAAAGGTAAACTAAACTTTCATTATCCCCATACTATTTGAGTGTTTAGATGATCCAGAGCTGGCCTAGATATAATGAACTTAATTTTTCTCATCTTGGGGCTTGGTATACTTTGAATCGGATTCCTTGCTTAGGTCTGATAGGATTAGTCTGTGATTATGGTTTCCCTCTCTCTTCCCTTCAGTGTCTCTAAAAAAAAAATAGAAAAATGAATGAAAAGAGAGTTATAGCTTTGAAAAAGAAGTGAATTGAGAAGTTGAATCATGGATACTTGTTTAAAAAAAAAAAAGAGAACAATCAGTTGATAAAAAAATAAAATGATACCCTAGTAGGGAAAAATCGACTGGTTGGAAGCGAGAAGAAAAGAGGAGAAAGGAAACTAGAAGCAGACTGTTCAATAAATCAGTACTTGGGTAAGTAAGAGTCCATGTATCCTTAGATCGATATTCCCTCGATGAGACTGCACTTAAAACTTAAATAAGGTCAACAATGGGGATTTTAGATTACTCTTATTGGTTGTGGTTTGGAATCTGGATGGTTAGGAGTCTGCGGAAAATTACTAGAGGTCTTAATTTAAGTTGGTACTGTTTGATGTGGCTTTACTCTGGTGTTGGTTGATTCAGTATTTCTAAAGGATAAGTGAGTTCCTATGTTTTCAAACCTCTTTCACAGGTTTAGTCTTCTGTTTTGCTTGAGGGCAAGCAAAAGCTAAGTCTGGGGGAGTTGATATATCATGGTTTTATGGTTTTTAGCAATGATATAAGTTGTGTATATAGAGTCATTTTAGTGTTTTTGGAGTCTTTTAGAGTCTTTTACAGGTTTAGGTACGTTTGGAGCTTAATTGGAGATTATGGATCATTCTGGAGCTAAATAGGAAGCTGCGCTGAAGAATGCAAGTCGGAGACCACTTTTGAGCCTGGTGTCGATCGACACCACTCTGAGTGTCGATCGCACCGATCGGGATTTGACAAACCGCCGACTTTTGAAGAAAGGAATTGCCCAGAAGTTTTACATATTTGCAATTAAGTCCCTGGTCGAGTTTTTAGGATATATATACTATTTTAAGGTCATGTTTTAGACCTATGCTATTATTCAAAGCTAGAGTTTTGGAGAGAAGAATTCAGACTCCTTCAGAGAAGATTCAGAACTCCTTTAATCTCTATTCTTATTTATTTATGCAATCTTATTCAAACATGTTTATTGTTTCAATCTCCATGTCTGAGTAGTTTGCTAGTTAGGTTTAGGGTTTCTCACTAGGGATTTCATGGATTGTAAGTTGATTGGTTATTTAAGGATTCTGGAACACTAGTTCTTCATCTAGGGTGTGATTAATGCTTGATCTGAACTGACGAGTTAGATTATTGATCATAGGTTGATTCTCGCAACGAGAGTTGGTTAGTTAGCTAGAAAGAACCTTAGTGAGCAAAATAACTATTCGCAAAGAGATTTGGTTTAGGTATTTTGTGAACATATCGAACTTGATTTAATGCATGTCTGGGCCTTTGAATTTGCAAAGAGATTTGGAATTCTAGGATCTAGACATAGAAATCTCTGCAACGAGAGTTGATTGATTTAATATTGTGATTCGAGTTCTAGAACATAGCAGAATCCTGATTTACTGATTAGCTTGCATTCCTGATTTCCTGAGAATACCCTGAGCCTGACGTTTCTCCCATCTGATTTTAAAACCGATTTTAGTTGCTTTTCTGTCTTTTAATTACATTTATTCTCGTTTAGCTTAATTCGAAAACCTTTAATCTATTGTGCGAATCTTGAGTCTCTGTGGAAATCGATCCCTAAGTACTGCAATTGATCTCTTAATTTGAGAGAGTAGTTCAAAGGGTTAATTTGAGCATATCAGGGTTGGGTGTGTAATTTTCCAGGCGGTAATGATAGCCATCCCAGGATTCAGAATTCACGTAACTTACTCAGTGAAAAACTCTTTAAGAAATTAATCATAAAAAATAATACATGAAAAAAAAGAACTCTATTATATAACTTCAGTCAAAACATAAAACGATTTTGAGAAGAGTTGCTCTTTGGAGAGCACAGTACGATGAAAGTTGTAAGCTGTGTTCGGGGGGGAGTTCTTGTCTATCGTTGGCCTCTATGGTAGAATCAGTCAGGGGCCTGATAGGCGGTGGTTTACCCTGTGGCGGATGTCAGCGGTTCGAGTCCGCTTATCTCCAACTCGTGAACTTATCCGATACAAAGCTATATGATAGCACCCAATTTTTCCGATTCGGCAGTTCGATCTATTATTTTTCATTCATGGACGTTGATAAGATCTTTCCATTTAGCAGCACCTTAGGATGGCATCCATCGTTGCCTCAGTAGAGTCTTTCAGTGGCATGTTTCGGTCCTTTTCCCCATTACTTAGAAAAAGTGAGCCACCGGTTCAGGTACAAGATACTATCATTACCGCCTGGACAATTAGACACCCAACCCGTAATCGCAACGACCCAATTGCAAGAGCGGAGCTCTACCAACTGAGCTATATCCCCCCGAGCCAAGTGGAGCATGCATGAAGGAGTCCGATCCTTCTTATATTCTTTTCCTTGGCGCAGCTGGGCCATCCTGGATTTGAACCAGAGACCTCGCCCGTGAAGTAAATCATCGCACCTATGGTCCAACCAATTGGGAGAGAATCAATAGATTCCTTTTCGGCATGCATTACCTGATTGCAAAAGAGGGGAAATCGGCTACATTAAAATTACCTTCTGGAGAGGTCCGTTTGATATCCAAAAACTGCTCAGCAACAGTCGGACAAGTGGGAAATGTTGGGGTAAACCAGAAAAGTTTGGGTAGAGCCGGATCGAAATGTTGGCTAGGTAAACGTCCTGTAGTAAGAGGAGTAGTTATGAACCCTGTCGACCACCCCCATGGAGGTGGTGAAGGGAGGGCTCCAATTGGTAGAAAAAAACCCGTAACCCCCTGGGGTTATCCTGCGCTTGGAAGAAGAACTAGAAAAAGGAAAAAATATAGTGAGACTTTGATACTTCGTCGCCGTAGTAAATAGGAGAGAAAATAGAAGAGACATTTGTCGATAAGCTTGTGCTTGTTTGGAAAGATCATCATAAATGATTAAAGTGTGTTGTTCACGGTATTTAAAGGATCCATATCGGGATCCTTAGCAAGATCAAGATCGGAATTTTTTATGGAAACAAAAAAGTAACGAGATACAAGAAATCAAGAAAAAAGTAAAGTCGAAATATACCCAGAAATTTGACTTTTTTTCTTACCCTTCTCTGTCATTTATGCAAAACAAAAAGGGTTATGTAGACAGCGAATTTTTGGGCCGAGCTGGATTTGAACCAGCGTAGACATATTGCCAACGAATTTACAGTCCGTCCCCATTAACCGCTCGGGCATCGACCCAGGAAGAATCCATTCTAACTTTATGGATAATCCATGATCAACTTCCTTTCGTAGTACCCTACCCCCAGATTTCATGTCAAAACGGACCTTTTTGTTGCTAGCTCCTTGGAAGTGTCGAGAAATAGGTTTGATTGTCCATCTTTTTGATATAATATTAATATATATATAAGGCATCCTCCGGATAATTCAAATCTAAGCAATTAGATGTCCGACTCGGGCCTATATGACATGACCGATCAATAGAAATACTTCAACACTCCACCTTTGTCATATATTCAATACACCGTACTAGATAGATATCATATTTATGGAAAGTCATCTAAAAGAAATGGAATAGTCAAAATAAACATTTATGTTTCAACGAATCGCACGTAGAGATATTGATAAAACACATAGAGTTAATGGTATTTCATAACTAATCGCTTGGGCAGCAGCTCGCAGACCACCTAAAAGGAATATTTATTATTTGATCCATGAATGAAAAATAATAGATCAAACTGCCGAATTGGAAAATTGGGTGCTATCATATAGCTTTGTATCGGCTAAGTTCACGAGTTGGAGATAAGCGGACGTTGGATCCCTTGTTTGCTCTTCCCAGCATTTTCCATATCAAAGAAATTTAGATTTTATATCTATTCTTTTTTATTTGATTTGATACATTGTGGTCAATCACGTAAGATTGGTGATTTAGTTGAAAGTAAGGGATTCAAACCCTCGGTAAACAAAAGTCTACATAACAATTCCAATGTTACGCCTTCAACCACTCGGCCATCGATATCATCCCTTTATCAACCCCCCCCCCCCCCCATTTTTCATTTTCATGGATGAATTCCGCATATTGTCATATCTAGGATTTACATATACAACATATATTACTGTCAAGAGGGATTTTATTATTATTTTAATATGAAATATTTCGATTTATAAAAAGTCAAAGATTCAAAACTTGAAAAACAAGTATTAGGTTGCGCTATACATATGAAAGAATATACAATAATGATGTATTTGGCGAATCAAATATCATGGTCTAATAAAGAATCATTCTGATTAGTTGATAATTTTGTGAAAGATTCCTGTGAAAAAGGTTAATTAAATCTATTCCTAATTTATGTCGAGTAGACCTTGTTGTTTTGTTTTATTGCAAGAATTCTAAATTCATGACTTGTAGGGAGGGACTTATGTCACCACAAACAGAGACTAAAGCAAGTGTTGGATTCAAAGCTGGTGTTAAAGAGTATAAATTGACTTATTATACTCCTGAATATGAAACCAAGGATACTGATATCTTGGCAGCATTCCGAGTAACTCCTCAACCCGGAGTTCCACCTGAAGAAGCAGGGGCTGCGGTAGCTGCTGAATCTTCTACTGGTACATGGACAACTGTGTGGACCGATGGGCTTACCAGCCTTGATCGTTACAGGGGAAGACCAAGTTCTTTCTTTAATCTTCCCAAGAAGTGATTATGCTTATAAAAGATTATATCGAGTGCGGGTTTGGTATTTGTGCTCAAAATCATTTGATTGAATAGTTGACTCAGCTCCTTGTTGTTTGAAGAAACCCTCCACTTCAATTGGTATTTTTTCACGAAAAGTGAATGCTCTCAATAATTAGAATTAGACTCATTTACATATGCCTCTCTACCATCAATTGGTACTATGGAAATCCCCCTTTCTTTTGCTTGATGAAAAAAGAAAAATAAAACAAAAAGATAAACGAAACCATTTTGATCCCCTTGCCCAGAAACAAAAAGGGGAGTTTATGTCTTTTTTTTTTTTTTTTATCCGCCGGGACTGACGGGGCTCGAACCCGCAGCTTCCGCCTTGACAGGGCGGTGCTCTTCCTGATAATATCCATAAATGACTTGTTTTTGGTAAGAGGTGGACATTACTATATGTAAACTCGGGTGCATGGGATACATCAGTACTCCAATGCATTTCGCCCTCGGAGTCAGAATAAATATATTTTCTAACCCTCTCTTTAAAATGAAAAGTTTTTGTTCCCTCGCGAATCTCAGCAATCACTTGTTCTGATTCCACATATTGATCATTTTGAACCAGTTTATTTATACTTCTTTCCACATAAGGAAATATGAAATTCAGACGCATGTGACAACCCAAGGTCCTGAAAGGATCACTAAAGAAATACCGCATCTAGAGGGCCGTTTACTCCGAAATTTAGACAAAAATGGAATTGTTATGCTAGGATCGTGGGTTGAAACGGGTGATATTTTAGTAGGTAAATTAACGCCTCAGGTGGCGAAAGAATCCTCGTATGCTCCGGAAGATAGATTATTACGGGCCATACTTGGCAGCCATTTTGTTCAAATTTCTCTCCCATTTGTCGATCAATACAAATGTTTAGGCTGTTCCCATTTCGCTCGCCGCTACTACGGGAATCGCTTTTGCTTTCTTTTCCTCTGGCTATCTACAGGTTTTATAATCGATTGTTATTCAATGATTGATTTTGAATTCTTTATTAAAATCAGTTGTTATTGGTTATTGTATTTTAAATATCTGTATTAAAAGATTTTAAAATCTAGTGTTATTGGTTGTTGTATTTATAATCTCATCATTAATAGAGTTTAAACTCCATTGTTATTCGATTAAATATTTGAATACAATACTTAAAATCTTCTGTTATTCATTTTTGATAGATTCTTACAATTAATTTGATCTGAAAGAGTTTGGATATATTTGAATTCAGTTGCATATGTAAATTATGGTAATCAAAAATCTACTCATTCATCGTCAGATTTCATAATCATTTTCATTAATAAAATATATATTCACTATTATTATAAACTATTAACCATCATACCTAAACAAAACAAAAAGAAATTATTATCATTAACCTTTTAGCTATCGTATCCAAAAAAAAAAAAAAAGTAATGTAACCAAGAGCCCACTAACCTTGACCAAAAAGTGGATGTAGTTGCTGAGAACAAAAAAAAATCATCACTGTAGATTTCCATCAACAAGAAAAAGGTATTTCCAAATTGACCAAATTCATAATCTCCATCTAACATCTGTCAAAAAAAATTCTCCAGTAATTCATTAATGTTGGTTGCATAATCTCATTGATTCACGTGTGTTTTTTATACATAAGATGTTAGATATAGATATTTCAAATCAGAATCTTCATGGAATTCAATTCTGTTGTAGAAATCAAATGATATCATATTAACTTTATAAATACAATGATAAAGATTAATATTTAGATAAATCTTATATCTGAATCTATTTTAAATCTGAATATTTGTCAAAATTCTTAAAATCTATTTTAAATCCAATAGAGTTAACTTCAACTTATACAACCAATAACACCCCCTAAAATTTGTTTTATGAAAAACTTCACCATCGCATAAGACACCATCACGTGATGAGAATTTATATTTAAGCATGCTTTGCATATTATCGCTAATTGTCAAGAGTAATATAAAATATATTCTTCTCTATACCCTAAACTTCCAAACAACAAAGAACCTTTTTAGCCAACTCAAATCATGAATGAGGTGTAAGCATAGCACAAAACAAAAGAATTTTAATCTTTAGCACATAGTGTGATCGATGTGAAACATATATATTCCTCGTTGCTGATTGATTTCCACACATCACACACACATCAAGCATATCCCAGTGGCGGACGTTCGTTCGGCAACACGGGGTCACGTGCCCCCAGCTAAATTTCAAAATTCCTTCAGTAATTACATGATAAATTTATTTGGTTAGCTCAAATTCTATATTAGTGTCGCCAGTTAATTCAAATTCTATAATAGTGCCTCCAGCTAAAAGTTCTTCTAGATCCGCCACTGGCATATCCTATTACCAACTATGGCTAGATCCTGCTTCATTTGCTCTTTCCTAATCTCATGAAACTTAAGCACATCAGCCACTGCAGTAGTCATACTTATAGTTCTATACTCAAAGATTCAAATACTTAGGTAGCAGCTCCTTTACCCTTGGATACTCAACAAAAGAAAATGGCAAGTAATGACATATGATGATCAATGTTATTAACTCAGGAACACCAGAATGATCAAGCCTTTTTTGCTCTTTTCCCTCTTTCACTAACCACTTGTTGCCTCACACAACCATTTCCTGACCTTTTCTTACATCCTAATTCATGACATTTCATGGTTTATGTTCCAAGATTTTTTTCTACCACAAATATCCCAGCACAATGCTTGCGTTTAGCAATTTCTTGATCATCACTGTTTTTTCGTTTTAAGATAAAACTGCTTCCAAACAGGTGAAACTAAGCCTCCTTTCTTTGATTTACCTTTGCCACAACTTTTTATTTCCTTCTTTTGTGAAGAAAACGAAAGAGTACAGCGAATGATCACATCTCCGAATAGCTTACCAAAGGTGCTCGTCCTTTCTCACAATTAATGGAGTGTGCCTTGGAGGCACGAACGCCACTAGTAATAACCACAATGATCACTTCATAATGATCATAACATTCCAGAGTTTCAAACTCTTATATATAAGTTCATAACCTGATAACAATTGGTACTCTTATTATTGTAGTATGTGATATCATTGGAAAAAGCTTCAAGACTTCAAGAACAATTTTATACATTTGATCCTAGGTAAAGATAACAGGATTTAGTTAGATGATTTCATTTCTCAAACCATTATGAAACACGAAATGGATCCAAGCCGAGAGAGAGAAATTTTATGAAACTCCTAGGAAGATAAGACCATCATTAACGCAGGATCTTATAGCTGTATCTTAGTGTAAATAACAATTAAAATAAATCAAAAGTAGGTGATAAGTGAAAAACTGATTCCTAAGTAAGAAATTTAAGAATCGGCTTTTAGAAGACACGTGTCAAGACAAACAGCTCCTCCTTTGATTTTTTTTTTTTTTTGGTTCACCGCTCCTTCGATTTCTCCTCCGACGATGGGAGAGGAGCTAATTTTCATCTTGTCCATGGCCACTTCCAAAGCTAATTTATTGGGTAAGCGAAAGCCGGAAGATGATGTGGAGACCGGAACGATTCTGACAAAACCTGAGGAAGTATCTGAGGAGAAGGAGACAACTAAAGAGCATATCGAAGTAAGGGTCGACTTGTTGGAGACAGAGTCTGAGGCTAATTTAATATCAGCGAAGGACACAGATGATACTCTTGATTTTGTTGAGTAGGCCTGGGAATTTGATCCGAACCGAACCGAACCGAAATTTTTGGTTTTCGGATCTGGTTTACTACAATGTTCGGATAATTTCGGTGGAGTTATAAAATTTAATCGGATTTCGGTTTGGTTCGGTTGGATCAGATGAACCGATCGGATCCGGTGTTTTTTTTTTTTTTAATAACCAACATATACCAAAAATAAACCGAATTATACCAAATTTTAAATTTTAAGCCCAGAACCGAAAATCCGAATTAGGCCTGGGCAAATAACCCGTACCCGAAAACCCGCACTGAACCCGCACCGAAAAAAGCGGATCGGATCGGGTACGGATCTTGGCCAAATACCGAATGGGGCTGATTTTTTTGTAGCTCGGATTTCGGGTCGGGGTCGGATATAACCCGAAGATCCGATGAGTATAATCACTTACCCGATTTGTTTTAGCAAGCAAAGAGATTTCATGCAATCTCTCTCAATCCCCGATTTCCTTGCCCCCGAAAACTGAATCGAAGCTTCCCAAATCTCTCGATCCCCCGTAATCCTTGCTTGATTCCGAATCCCTCATATATTCGATACCCAATTCGTTTTTCCTTCTTCGGTTTTGAAACCCTAAGACACCCAAATTGGTGACCCGACTATATAAATGGCCACTGAGTTCTCGAGCTCAAGACACCAACTCAAACAGTTTCATCCATCTTTCTATCAGAGACGTCAGAAAATCATTTGCAGGTTGTGAATTCTTCTTTGTCCTCGACCTAGATCAATATAGTTTGTTGAATTTTTTTTTTTTTTACGGCTCAATAATTCACTTTGATTAATTCTCTTTGTGATTGTTTTCATATAAGTAGTTTTACGGTTTTATGGAAAAAGTATACACTTGCTGCTACTATGTCATGTTTTATGTCTACGATCGTGTTTTGTGTTCATCTGTGTCTATCATCTTTTAGTTTGTTAGTTTGTTGTTGCTGTTTCTGACTTGGGTTAGTGTGTTGCTGGTTGTATTTAGTTTCTTCATCTGTTGTTGCTGTTTCTAGTATGTTAGTCTTATCACGTGACTTGGTTAGTGACATAAAAGGATAAAAATCTTATTCCTAGTATGTTATTTTGTTGTTGTTGTTTCTGTTTCTGATTTGGTTAGTCATTAGTGTGTTGTTCGTAGGAATGATTTAAGGTACTGGAAATGTTTGATTTCTAGTTTCAGTGATACTTTTTGAGAATGTTTTATTCAATCATTTCTTAATTTGTTTGATTCATACGAGATAGCTTTAAGTTATTTATTAAAATTTAGTTTGATGTTCTGACTTTTTCAGCTTGAATTTTAAATTACAGATGGCTTCTTCATCCGCTCCAAGGTCACACAACTCTGAAGGGGACAAAAATGAAGAAGTTAACGCAGGGAAGAGGAAGGAAACATGTGCACCATCTGGAGATAATTCTCAAGCACGTAAGGTGCCGAAAGTGGCGGTGACAAGGTCTGATGTGTGGAACCATTTCACCAAAACGAAGGAATGCTGTGACAAATGCATATGTCACTTTTGCCAGAAGATCTTCTCATGTGCAACAAAGTCTGGCACTTCAAACCTCAAGAAGCATTTGGAGATTTGCAAAGAGCACCAAACCTGGTTGACCAAGCATGCGAAGAATCAAAAGGAGATTAGCACTGAAGGTGGTTTGAAGACATCAAAGGTCCCTGATCATGTTTTCCGTGAAGCCACTAATGAGCTACTGGTGTTAGCTGAGTTGCCTCTTTCATTCATTGAAAATACAGCCTGGAAACACTATTGTACTAAGGTAAGAATCGTTTGTTCTATCTTTTTCTTTTAAATCCGAATGCTGTAGCGTACCTCTAAAACTAACTTAGCTTTAATTATTTGTGTCAAGGTGAACCTTTACAAGCCTCACTCAAGGCGGACTGCAACAAGAGACATTGTGCAAATGTTTGTGACGAAAAAAGCAGCACTGAAGAAGTGGCTGGCTTCAAACAAGCAGCGAGTCTCTCTTACTACTGATATCTGGGTTTCCAAAGTCACAGGTAATGTGCATTTCTCAAACTTTAAGATTCTAACCGTTTAAACAAATGATATAACTAACATGTTGTTTGTCTTGTTTCAGGTGCTAGTTATATGGTGGTAACTGCACACTTCATAGATGATACTTGGAAACTCAAGAAGCTGATTATTGGCTTCAAATATGTGATGGATCATAAAGGTCAGACTATTTCTACTGTCCTTTTAGAGTGCTTAGCTGAATGGGGAATTGATAAAGTGTTTTGCATCACGGTTGACAATGCCACTGCAAATACTTCTGCTATAAAACGGTTCCATAGTGAATTTAGTTTAGGCTCTCCTGAAGCATTTGTCTCAGATGGAAACTTTCTTCACATGAGGTGTTGTGCGCATATCATTAACTTGATAGCAAAAGAGGGCTTGAGTGACTTAGGTGACAATGTGATGGCTATTCGGAATGATGTTCAATATGTTAGATCTTCTACACATAGGTTGAATGCATTTGATCTTAGAGTCACTACTGGGAAGATGACACGAGGTAGCTTGCCCTTGGATGTGAAAACTAGGTGAAACTCAACATTTGTCATGCTGTCTAGAGCATTACAATTTAACGTGGCATTTGATAGGATGGAAGCAGAGGATAGGTTGTACAATGAATACTTCGTAGAAGTAGAAAATGGGTCTAAGAGGTGTGGACCGCCTAATACTAGTGATTGGAATGCTGTGGAGAAACTAAAAAGATTTTTGATCATTTTCTATAATAGTACATTAGTTGTCTCCGCATCAACTAAGGTTAATTCCTATAAGTGCTATAGTGAGATAGTGACAATTGAGAGGAATTTAACCTTGTTGGCTAGTAGCATAGACCCAGACTTGAACTTGAAAGCTTCTGAGATGCTGCAAAAGTTTTTGAAGTATTGGGATGGCATGAAAAACGTCAATAGGATGTTGATTTTTGCCACTATACTTGATCCTAGGAATAAAATGGATTTCGCTAAGATGTGTTTTGACAAGTTGTATGGGAAGGATACTTATGAGTCTAGAGAAATGGGTAAATCTATTGGTGATCTTCTTAGCTGCATGTTCAAAGAATATGTTAGCCGTTTTAGAGGGTCTAGTAGTAGTACTGTTAAGTCATCTCAGTCAACAGAAGCATCATCATCTATGAGTGCTGAGGAGAGTCAAGATCAATGCAGAGATAGAATGGAGTTGGTTGTTGAAGACTTTGGTTATGAGCGGATGGACTTTGCCTACAAGGAGCTAGTAGCTGAAACAGTAGAGGAGACAAGAGATGAATTGGAAATCTACTTGAAGGAACCTGTGGAGAATCAAAAACTGTTGAAGGGCATGGAGTTCGACATTCTCTCCTGGTGGAAGGTGCACAAAACTAAGTTTCCTGTCTTAGCGGAAATGGCTAGAGACCTACTTGCAATGCAAGTGTCATATGTTGCCTCAGAAAGTGCTTTTAGCACTAGTGGAAGGATCTTGGAACCACATAGTAGTTGTCTAACTCACTATATGATTGAAGTTCTGATGTGCACTGAGCAATGGTTGCACGCAGAGATCAAGCTAGGTGGAAGAGTGACGACAAATGAAGAGATACTTGCAGAAATTGAAATGCTATATAAACTTGAGAAAGGTATGCTCTTGTTTCTTTAATGCTAGATAACTTAGTTTTATCGTTTCTCTTTGTTTCTTCATATGTCTAAGTTTTTCTTTGTTTGTCTTCTTTTTCAGAGTTTGAGAGTGTGAGTCTTGAAGACAATTGAAGTTGGTGTTTGAAGGTTTCAAATTCGTATTTGGTTTCGATTTGTTTGGGATGATTAATGTTGCTTCGGTTTGAGTTTTAATCATTGGTTTTGGTTTGATTTTTGAACAATGTTGAATTTGATTTCGATTTCAATAAGTGATTATATTCTAAGTTTTAATATTTCGGGTTTTAAGTAGTTTAATAGGTAATTCGGTTCCGAAAACCCGATGTACTATCCGAACCGAAATAGTTTCGGTTATTTTTTTAACTTTTCTGTGGTATAGAATCTGAACCGAATCCGGGAAGTACCGAACCGATACCGAACCGATGTTTGTAAATAAATGAATGGGGCTTAAATTTGTAAATCCGAAAAACCGAAACCCGATTGAACCCGATCCGAACCCGGGGAGTACACCCGAATGCCCAGGCTTAATCCGAATGATCCGAATTATCCGAAAATATTCGAAAAACCCGAAATTATCCGAAAAACCTGAAATTATTTGAAATTATCGGAATTTAATAAAAGAAAAATTAAAGTTTCGGTAGAAATTTTAATATCCGAACTATCTGAAATCCGAATCGATAATTTATTTGTATGGTTTTCAGTTCTGAATATTGTGTGTTAAAATTGTTCATGAAAAGAACCTTCAATTCAATGACATTATGCAGCTTATCTTTCAACTGATTTCTCGGCCATATCTGTTAGTTGTCAGTAGTTTTGGCCGTGTGAATCATCTCTGTCTTCAATTACTTTTGATAGTGATAAATTTAATGTCCTTTTCTCACTCAACAGGTATCGTTATACATGGACAAGTTTTCTGGTGTTTGTCAATCTGTCCTACACGAGTGCAAGCTCACGTTTTTGCAAATTATATCCGATCATGATCTCTTCCGTGTCGAGGGAATTGTGGCCATTGGTATTGCGGTTAGTGTTTGATCTTTCTTCTTCATGAATTTTCTGAGGCATTTTGGGGATAATTCTGCTCACCAGAAGAAGATTGCTAGCTCTCTTATCTTGAATTGATTTAGGGTTTCAATCTTGGAAGAAGCCTGTTTTTTGTGTTAGTGTTTTGGGCACATTAACGAGGATTATGTTCGCAGATAAGTGATTACATACAGGAAGTTGCATCCTGCAGTACCGGAGCTATGCTGCAGTATCTAGGCCTTGCAAGTGTCCCATGTGTGTTCGTCACATCACCAAGCTGTCACCAGAAGCATCCTTGCAACACCACCAAGAGCAAGAGGTGAAGGAGGTTCTTGCTAAGGTCCGTAGGTATAACCGTCTCTTTGTTGGAGGTCTCACTGTCTTTGTTCAGGTGATTCATGATTTCTGTTTGCCGCATTACATGTCTTATTATAAATGGGTCCTATCTTTCTCTCCTTTCTTATGACTTGACAAGACCACCATCGTTCGATTGTTTCAGAAGGTGCAGGAGCTGCCTTTGCTAATGAAGAGAATGGTGTGGCACCTGATGGATCCAGATACAAACAACCTGTATTTTCAAAAAGTTCGCATTTTTGCAGTTAAGAACATCTTACCCTGGTCACGCAAACATTTTTGAAGTTTACATCCTGTTTTCTAGTGCAATATCTGAACGTTTTACTTTCATATAGCTTAGTGTTTAGTTATTATCTCTACCCATTAAGTCTTCTTGTCATTCGTTGTCTGTACTAATGACCAAAACAAGACTACCACACAATCTCAATCTCTATGATCATCGTAGGAGGAAAGAAAACAAAAATATTAAGAACCCCTAATATGATTCTACCATTGGAGATATTTTAACAAGAATTCTTAACAATAGTTTAGTAATTTAATATTATCTAAGATCTTCTATTGGGTTTCCCCCATTGAGGATGCTCTAACAAAACATGCGTCACAAAAACAAAAAAAAAAAACAAAAAAAAAAACCAAAAGGGAAAAGGAAAACTCCAAAGGATCTCTATTACCTTTGCATCTATTTGGTCACAATATTCTCACCGTTGGTCAAACTTAACACTTCGTTTCTATAAAATAACGGTGGGAACAATTCGACCAAATCAAAGTTGGAGAGTTAAGCCCTGGGGAGGTGTTTCTGTGATTATGATTCATGATCAAAACAGCTTCTTCCACCTACCGTAACCAAAGGTACCAATGAAAAGCACAATGCACAGCACAATAGTAATCAGCACAGTGTAACCAAAGATGCCATTTATGTTATACAATGGCATTGGTATGTTCATTCCGAATATGCTGACGAGCAATGTCCCTGCAGATACTGCAAAAGAAGCTCTTGTAATCATCAGCTTAAACAGGAGCAGCTCGTTACGTTTATCATTCTGTAGTATCTTCACGTAGGCTTCTGTGTCGTCAATATACTTCCTCATTGTATAAATCTTGTTCCGTGTTCCTTCCACTTGTATCAAGAATGCCTCCAGCAACATCTCCAGATCCTCCACGTCATCTTGCTGGTTCTGGGTACATTTCCTTGTTAAGTAAAACTCTGCCATGTCTTTGTCGTCATCCAACAAATGCTCGATCACATCTTTCACCTTTTGTACACGGGCTAGCAAGCAGGTGAAATTACTTTTTAACCCTCGTACGTTTGCAAGATTGTCCGTGGTGACTTTCTTGGTTAGTTCAGCAAGAACAGGCAAAGCTTCTGCCTCGAGGGATGCAACATGTGCGTCAAAGAACGAGCAGACAACCTCGAGTGCACTCTCGATGACCTGAAATTCAAATGGAAGCTCACTCTGCATGCCCTCTTCTGCTTCTCGATCTAGAGAAGATTGTCCATTTTCCGGAACATTCCTGTGAGGAAACTGTTTCTTTAGTTGGTCAATGAGTGAAATAACTTGAGGACGGAGAGGATCCAGCAACAACACTTCGTTTGCGGTAACTATGGCCTTGATATCCTCTAAATTGACAATAATAGATTTCTCCCTGCCTACAGACCAAGAAGAAGATTGAATTATGTTGTGACTTAATTCACAGAATAAAGAAAAGTAGAAAAAGGGTTTCACAAACTCAGATAAACAATTCGAAATTACCGAGAATGTTAGAGGATTTGGTGAAAACAGGGCCACGAATCCTCAAATCCCTAGCAGGAACAGAAGCACGTTTCATTATGGTGTTCTTGTCGCATTCAGTCACTTCTGTCTTCCCTGTCCAATGAAACCTCATCCATTGCCTTGCTCCTCTGGTTTTCTTATTAGCCTTCGACATCGATGTCTTGACGTCATCCTTCACCGCGCCGTCTTTGTTCTGGTGGCGGATGCTCAGAAGACTTTGATTTGACATCAAATCTGGCTGTGGAAACGTAAGGATCTATAGTTGTTTCTATTGCCTTCCTTGAGCTCTGAGGCTTCTTCTTGTTTGTCCTATTCCGGCAGATACGAATTAGGGTTTTGTATTGTAAAATAAAAAATTGTAAAATCAAACACGCATGGATTGAATTGGTGCTGAAACCGTTTAATTTGATTTAAAGATCCTACAGATAAATATACTTTCAAGGTGGAGAAAGATCGAGAGAAAATAAGCAAATCAGTAGCGAAAAGAGAGAGGACTTACGGAGACTTTAGGGAGTTTCAGTGAAGGGCTTCTATCTAGGGCAAACAAAGAATCGGGGAATTTAGTTAGACAACTTGCCCACCACATGTGTGTGTGTATTTAATTTTTTATTTTTTTTAACCTAACTACTTGATAATTGTTGTGTATTTAGTTTTTCTTTTTCCTTTTTCTTTTTATAGATGTGATGTATATATATTGTAGGTAGTTTGTTTCATGTAATCTTAATACTATTAAAAATGAAGTACAAATATGCAGATGTCCAAGCTTTATAGCTAAAATTACACAAAATACCAGTGCCATTACGATTTTTAATGAATGATGGGAAGGATAAAATCGTATTAAAAAAATATGGTCAAACCAATCGAATCGGGTATAACCCAAGTGAAAGCGGTAAAACACGGATCATAGGCAATTTTAAAATCTGAACCGTCCAATTAAATTGATCTAAATGATTGGACTTGGTGATTAGACAATGACTAATAAAAAAAAAATTAATTCATAAAAAAACAATCTCTCTCATCTTTCCATACACAGAAACTCCTTTCTATATTTTAAACAATTATTATTATTTTATTTTCTGCCCCAAAGTTATTAAAACTTATATTTTTACATTGTATCAATTTTATCATAATCAATTTTTTTCTAATAAAAATGAATATTTTATTCTCATTCTTTTGAGATCCATTTTTATATAAGTCAATTTGTTTATACTAAATCATTAACAATGATAGACTAATATTAAATTTTCATATTTTTGAATTTGGAAATAAATGCAAAAAAATATCCAATATCTAATCTTAATACTATTAAAAATGAAGTACAAATATGGAGATGCCCAAAAGTTATAGCTAAAATTACATAAAATACCAGTGTCATTATGATTTTTAATGAACAAATAAAAGGGTACAATCGTATTAAAAAAATATATTTCGAAGGTCTCAAACCAAAGGCTCCGGGTATAACCCGTATTTAGTTGGTAAAACACGCGGATCCCATGAATTTTTAAAATCTGGACCGTCCAATTAAATTGCTCTAAATGATTGGACTTGGTGATTAGACAATGACTAATTTAAAAAAACATTTAATTCATAAAAAATCTCTCTCTCTCATCTTTCCATACGCAGAAATTTCTTTCTATATTTCAAACAATTATTATTATTTTATTTTCTTTCCAAAAGTTATCAAAACTTATATTTTTACATTGTATTAATTTTATCATAATCTATTTTTTTCTAATTAAAAATGACTATTTTATTCTCATTCTTTTGAGATCCATTTTTATATAAGTCAATTTGAAATTATTATACAAAATCATTAACAATGATAAACTAATATTAAATTTTCATATTTTCGAATTTGGAAATAAATTCAAAAAAATATCCAATATCTAATAATATTATATTTTATTACATTTTTAGTTGTGCACAGAAAATAATAATATCATATTTAAAGAAATCAGATCTTCAATATCCATATTGTTAATGCTTGATACTCTATTTTAATGTAGCATTTATATCTTTCTTTTTAATGTTTGATACTAGACTTTAATGTAACATTTAAATCTTCTATTTATAACTATTCTATTAGTTATCAAATATTCTG
This sequence comes from Isatis tinctoria, assembly GCA_010577795.1. NCBI lineage: Eukaryota > Viridiplantae > Streptophyta > Magnoliopsida > Brassicales > Brassicaceae > Isatis > Isatis tinctoria. The sequence continues at coordinate 15,100,425 of CM021248.1, read as the reverse complement.
AAATGTAAAAAATAATATAATATTTTAACACGTTTTTAGTTGTCCACAAAAAATAATAATATCATATTCAAAGAGATCAGTCTCCAATATCCATATTGTTAATGTTTGGTATTCGATATGTTAAAATTGTGAGATGTGACACAAAACCGAAGCTAGCAGGTTTATTTTTGCAGTAATATCTATTGTTACTATTATTTTCACTTTTGGCTCTCCACCGAGAAAACTGATGTGATGATATTCCCATATTTCTTTTAAGAACTTATAGTTTGATATGTATAAGTTATAATTATTCAAAATTCATTAATTCGCGTGTTGCTTAGTGGTCATACAGTTCGGGTCAAGTAAATTTGATTTTTGGTTAAGTTTGCCACGTGAATGAAATTGTTAATTGACACATGAATACTGAACAATGGAGAGGTTTGAAAATATTAAAGCTACTTCATCACTAAACAATGGAGAGGTTTGAAAATATTAAAGTTAATATTTAAAGAAATCAGATCTCCAATATTCATGTCGTTAATGCTTGATACTAGGTTTTAATGTAGCATTTTTACATAGAAAATAGCAATAACATAGTTGGTGATGTTGAGATTGAAAAGTACAGTCAAATTTATATCTAAACAACTCTATTTGTCAAAATGTAAAAATATCATTTGTGAGAAAAGGGAAAATCATCACTTTTGACACTTTTTTTAGTTCATACACTATCGTTCTCTCTCTCTTAAAAACTAAAGTAATGAAAACTTATTTGTTAACAATATTATAAATAAATAATTAACCTAAAATAAAATTTTAAAGATTTTATGGATTTTTATTAAAATGGATCTTCAAAGAACAGAAAAAATGAGATAAAATTAATCTAACAAAATGTTGTACATTTAAGTTTTACATAACTCTATAATTAAATCTGAATAATCTTGGTGAGGAAAGAGAGACAAGAAATGTGCTCTGCACAAGAGGAAAGAGAGACAATACAATTTCACTTTAATTACCAAGCAACTGGTGACTTGGAGCAAGCGAAAAGATATCATTAACAATCACACACATTATCCCAATTCATATTATCAGCAGCAGCAAATATTCACCTTCATGATGAGAACCCTTGCCTTGAGAACATCATCATTGCTTTCATCAACAACAAGATCCGACATTGTATCTCCCATAAAAGCAATTTGATGAGTTGCTATGCTGTTTGTGATATGCCATCCAATATGCTATGTGTATTAAACAGGCCTATATGTTGGACAGACTATGTTTCACAACTACTCACTGTATAACAGCCCCGTAAGAAAAATTTGACATGCAATTTACGGGAAATCAGAAACAAACCTCAACACCTGAAGCATTCAGGTTCTTATTTTCATTTCCAGAAAGGTCAATATACTCATGCTTGAGTTTATATTTAGTTGAATAAACTACATAACCCTACAATATATCCCACACAAAAGTGTCAATTTTCGAAGAGGGTGAAGAAATAATAATTTTCTTTCTTCTATTAATATAATTTTTGTTTTTATTTGTTTATTTTCATGATAAAATTTTAATATTTGTAATAATTTTAAGTAATTTCAAATAAGTTTATTTTTTTAAACTTAATGATTTTCATAAAAATGAATCTTAGAAGTAAAGAGAAATTTAAAAAAATTACATTTAAGGTTTAAAGAAAAAAGAGAATATTAAAACTAATTATTTGAAAATGGTTAAAGTCACAAGACTTAAAAAGTCAAGAGACATAAAGCGTAAAACAAGACAAAAAAAAAACTGAAAAATTTAGAAAGTTAATTTTTTCTTTCCTTTTTTTTTTCTCTCAAAGTTCTCAGTCTCTTTTTTTTCATTGACTACTTTTTCTATTTTATTATTTTATTTTTATTCTTTCCCCTAAATAACTAAAAACTTAATTTTAAAATTAAAATAATTTCATCATAATCAAATTTGACTAATTAACTATTACTTTCTCATTTTCTTAGATCCATTTTCCTATATTTTATAGTTATAAATATTATTTGACTTAAAAATTGTGAATTTATAATAGATTTTCTGTAGTTTGTTATCAATTTATTATAACATGTAATATTTACTTATTTTATGTATTTGTTTCATTCTCTCCCTCTCGAGATAACATATGCTGAAATGATGAAAATTTTTAACTGCATAATCTTATGAGCGATATGAAGAAAAAATAGAAGAAGATGGAAAAAATGAAAGGTAAAACAAGAGAACGAGAGTAAATAATAGCAGTTTAAAGATCACAATCAGTAAAATAAAAAATTTACAAGAGAGTTTAATTTTATTAAGGTGAAAAATATGAAAGCATGCTGACTTTGGTTAAGCAAGAATCATATTTTTTTTGGAGTCTATCGATTTTGAGTTGTAGCTAATATCAATGAAAGAAAGTGAGAATGTTGAAAGATAGCTATAAAAAATTAAAGTCAAAATCAAATATTAATTGGAAAAACATATCATGGCCGTAAAATAGTAACTTAGAAGACATAATTTGTATTTATGTGCATGGATGAAGACTACATAATATCAATGAAAGATATAGAGAATAGTCAAAGATAACTTTGAGAAACATCATTAAAATATAACCGCCATAAAATTAGTAATTTAGACATGAGACAATGTTATGCATTAAATCAAAAGAAGTATTAGAGAAATTTATGTGATAATTATGCAACTAATATAATAAAAATGTGTGATTATTGTAATGAAAAGTCATATAATATACAAGATTTTGAGATTTAATGGAATTTATTTATTATTCCATTTGTGGAAACTTTATAACTAGAAAGTGATTTACAACTGATTTAAAAATGTGGTAGATAAAGTAATTAATGATTGTAAAGGGTTTTCAAATGATTTTTTTGGTTCATTGGTTGTGGATTTTGTGTTACTTTTAAGTGAGAGAGAGAGAGGGGGGGGAGGGAGAGAGGGAAAAAGAAGGGGAGAGAGAGAGAGACACAAAGCGAGAGCTAGAGAGAGAATGTAATGATTGAAAAGAGTTCTAAAATGTATTTTTAGGTTCATTAGCGAAATGGACGAGCATTAAGTGATTGGAGATGTGTTTTTCAATCATTTTATGTATGTTTTTTCCTCTCTACTTGCTACTGAACTAAGCTACTGCTTAAATTTCATTTGTTACTATGTGTTTGTTTTGTTTTTGCAACTCTAATTGATATACCACAAAACGTGAATTTACACACACGTCGGACAGCCTCTTTCGTGATTAGAGATAATGAAGCATCATCACTATACAATCTTCCAGAATTATAACATAAAGTGATTGGAGCAATCTCACATCCCCCATCGATCATTTTGTGGGGATATGAGATTGTTCTATAGTATAACAATACATCAATTAGATTCGAAAAACAAAAAACAAGCATAATTTTAGGAAATATACGATAGGAAACACATCGACACTCGAAAATATATGTGTAATATATATATTAATATTTATTGAATTTTTATAAATTTTATGCCCGCGCAAGCATTTCCTTTCGAAATATAAAAATGGAAAAATGAAAAACCATTTCCTTTCGAAAATCAAGATTACGAGGTTAATTATTGTTCTTTAAACCAAAGTCATAACAATCAAATTGCATTCTTTTTAAAAATATACATCTTATAAATATACAAACGTCGCCAATTCCTATAGATGTATAGAGAAATCATGCATTTCGCAAATAGTAAAAATTGAAATATACTAATATATTTTCGGCATATGATGGCGCAAAGTGCCATAACTGATAATTTGTATTTTACCTGCCACATCGACCATACTTTCATATTACAATTTACATCTTATTATAGTTTGCGAACACAAACAAATATGTACTATTATTCCATTATCTGCAAAACTCATGCCCGCTCTAGCCGCAAGCGAATCATCTAGAAGAAGATGAGCTGTAGGAACAAAAAAATTTATTCAATAACAGATTCATTCTCATATTTGATTTTCCATAGTTCATCATGTCTAAATAAACATTGATGAGACAACAAACATTGACGCACAGGTTTTCTCATGCCGCAGCATAAAACGAAGAATGTTGTTTCAAAGAGATATTCCATAAAGTCCAAAAATCAATGAATGATTAGTTATTTTTCTATCCCCGTGTTAAGTTTTTTAATTTCTCATTATTTGTTGCTAACTTTTAGTAATTTCATTATTTTTAATACAAGTGCTGAAATGGAAGAAGATGTTATATAGTATGAGGAAAAATAATATAAAAATTGTTGCTATTGCCATGTTCTGTTTTCCATAAGTTCATTATGTCAAGAACAAATTGATGAGTCAACAGGTTTGAGTTTAACGTGAACAACAAACCAAAAACGTTATCCAATGATTATATATAAACTCTATGAATTATAGAATGTTAATTCGAATAAGAGTGTAAACATTACTATCTTCTCACTCGAAGTAATGACTTCTGCATACAATCAATTCAAAAGTTTTAACATACCAAACCAAATATCATATTCTAAAACCAAAATAAATTTCTGCTTTCAAATAACGACAATAACATTGTCAACCCAAACTGTTACTGACTTATACTAAATCAGATATCCCGAGTAATAATACGTTCGGTTTTTTTTTTATTTCCATCGATTGTATCTACAACTCATCCACCATATATTTCATTCATTGTATCCTTCCACTTGGAATACGTTTAAATTTATATTATAATTTGCAATTAATTAAAAACTGAAAAAAATTAACAACTCGTGCGTCCACGCACGGGTCCAAACCTAGTGATCATGATAAAAATGGATATGTATATGATATCAGTAATTATTTGTTGTAGTAGAGATGATAGCTGTCAAACTTAATAAATAAAAATAATGTGAGGGTCGGATCGTGTGGGACATAAAAACAAGGGCCACTTTGCTAAATAACCCCCAATAAAAAGTTAATTAGATAAATAGCCTCACTTTATAGTTATAATTAGGAAAATACTTTTCTGACCATTTTGACCTTATCACAGGTAACGAGACTACTTTCATCTACTATATTAAAACCCATGTTCAAGAACGCGGCCGAAGTGGACGATTACACGGCGATAAAACGTTATGCGGCGGAGCTCCGCCACGATTATACCATATGCGGCCAAAAACTCGGAATTATTTTAAAAAGAAAAAAAATCTGGTCTTTCCATGTTCGAAATCAGTAGTTACATCATAGATCTATCACATTTCATGATCAACAACAAAGAAATAGAGATAGAATGAAGCAAATCACAGAGAAAAAATAAAACAGCTGGGGGTAAATTAGGTTTGCACAAAAAACGTTGAGGAAGAAGATGAAGTGCAAATTACAGTTTTGCCACTCATTAGATAAATGATAGAAAAATAAAAATCCACGCATTTGGGCCTTGAACACAAGTTATGGAAGTTAATTATACACCAACTCACCGCTGGACCACCACAAATTCTCTAATTTTATATACTAAAATATATTTTAAATCTAGTAAAAGTTGAATATTTCATAAAATAAATTTCCCAACTGATATTTAACTACTTGAATAATGTTAATATTAACATTAATTTAAAAATATAAATAAAATTCTTTAAAATTACTCCCCGAGTACTCCCCGATTTTTTTTCGATTTTCTGTTAACTCGCTAGTCCCAGCTTACCCGCACGCATAACGCCTAGCGAAATTTTGAACATTGATTAAAACAGGAAAAAAATTTGAAAATTAACATATACTCATGTGTTATATTACGATTTGTGCCATGACAATTTAGTGAAAGTTTAAGATTTCATTAAGGGTAATTTAGACTAAATATAGATGTAGACTATAATAGTTTTAATACACTTGATCACATATGATCATGTAGAAATTAATTACCATAAATAAAAATATATTAATTAGATATGTATTCAAACAATTTAAAATAATGGGTCCCACCTCTCTAATTAATTAAAAACGAAAATAAAATAAAAATAATACATAGTAAATTATTAAATCAAATGATAAATATAAGTAAATAATATAGCACATCAATTACTTTAATATATCATAAAATCAACTTTTAGTAAACATACATATAAAACAACATAATTAAATATAATTTTGAACATATTTCAATAATAAAATAATAAAAAGCTTACATAGAAACTAAATTATAATAATAATAATTTATAATTTAGAAAATATAAGATTTTAACTTGGAAAAATGAAATTTTTAAAATTAGATCAATATACTTTTAACTACATAAAATGAAAATATTAAAAATAATTATATATATATATATTATTCAATCATATAGTGAGGCATGTTAAGATTATTGTTTTAAAAATTACGAATTTTTAATATTTCTGTCAATAAAATATCTAAAAAATTTAAATAATTATAAGATGGATTAAGATAATCAATTAACATGTCTTGCTTATAAAAGTATTTAAAATAACTAATAAATTAATGGATTAGCCTATTTTTTATAAATGTGAAATTACTTTCAAATATATACACGGGTTTATAAACTCTTACAAATTAAAATATTAATATATTAACATATGAAAAACTATATATATCAAAAATATATAATATACATATATAAATCAATAAATATATTATATAATCATACTACAAATAAAAATTTAATAAAAATTATATAATATTATAATTTGGGAATTATTTATAAATAGGATAGAATGATCAACGATAATAATAATATATAATCAACAATAGAATGAAATAAAATTATGTGAACTATGCACATCACGTCTGTCTCTAACCGAGATTATTCAACCAGACATAAAACATCTTCAAAATATAGACTATAACCAAACCAAAAACAGAAATATACTTTCTCTAAAATTTATAAACTAATCATTTGAATAAGATATATCACTAAACTATATTGTTCAACCTAATCTAATGTTAAGATGTAAAACTAAACATATTTTAAAATTCAGTTTAGCAAGGATATACACAAAGATATAGAAAGATATTATTCATGATATTAAGTTTAAAACTAATTTTTAAAATTCAGTTTAAATCTTATGTTAATGTATATTCTTAAAATTCGGTTAAATGTGAATATGCAGAAAGATATATAAATATATTATTCAATGATACCGCAAGTTTCAAGTATATTGTGTTAATGTTTATGTCAATGTTATTATTGTATTCTAATAATTTTATAAATGATATCTATATTTATATAATTATAAATTTATAAAATTATTTATTTAAATATAAAATTAAATATAATCTCGCGCTCACGCGCGGGTTCGGGTCTAGTATGTATTAAAGCTGTGTACAGAATACTCGCACAACTAACAAGTTATTTTATGTTAACAGTCATGAGCCTTTGTATGTTTCCATTCATATTTTTTGCAACAAACGATTGGTGATATATATTAACAGAAATAGTAAACAACACTTAAAATTATTTAATGCAGTAATATTTGAAACACATATAAAACGTGGAAAAATTCATTATAATTAGCATAATTCAGCGATAACAACACTATTAACAAAAACATATATATAGACCATGAACTCTAAACCCTAAACCCAAGGATTAGTGAACCCAACTATAATCAAAACCTTAAACACTATACCATAACTCCAAAATCTAAACCCTAAACCCTAAACCCAAAAACAAAAACTAAAACCTAAACCCAAGGATTAGTGAACCCAACTATAATTTAAACCTTAAACCCTATACCCTAACTCCAAAATCTAAACCCTAAACCCTAAACAAAAACTAAACCCTAAACTAAACTCTATTCTAACCCCAAAATCTAAACCCTAAACTCTAAACAAAAAACTAAACCCTAAATTAAACCCTATTCTAACCCCAAAATCTAAACCCTAAACCCTAAACAAAAACTAAACCCTAAATCCACTGATTAGTGAACCCAACTATAATATAAAACCTAAACCCCTAAATCCAATGATTAGTGAACCCAAAATATAATATAAACCTTAATCCCTATACCCTAAACCCAAAATCTAAACCATAAATTCTAAACCAAAAACTAAATATTAATATCAACATATGAAAATTTATGAAGAATGTAAACAGTTCTGAAGAGAAGAGAGAAGTGGTTTACAATTTTTGAGAAAAAAACATGAGGGTTGAGTCATAATTTGATAGAACTAGTCTCATAAAAATAAAGAAAAGTTGTCAGAACTTTAATGGCAATGCTCGATATAGTGAGGGGCAGAAGGTAATAACACTAGACAAAATGAACTAAATTATGTTGTTTTGAAAAGGAGATTTCCAGCAAATTAAGTTGGAGTCAAAGGCCATTTGGCCAAATTCCCCTAAAAACAATGCAAAGATTTTTGGAATAAATACACAAAAGTTTTCAAATTAAGAATGAGAAAACCAGGGTGAAGTGAAAAATAAATTGGAAATAAGAGTAAATAATATTTAGCATTGATTTTGTAGCATTTTACAAGAATCAAGATGAAAGGTTAAATAGAAATTAATAAAGAAATAAGTAGAGTAATAAAGAAATAAGTTGAGTTTTTATATCTATAATTGGTTATTCGTATCTTCTGTTTCTTTACTAAGTTAACTAATTTACGTCCATAATTGACTGGATGTTTATTGACAATTATTTCCGTGTACTCTGTCATTATTATGCAAAACGCTTTATTATTCTTTTCGATAAGTTTTCGGTTTACTTGAGTCGACACAGGTTCTGACCACATAGGCTTTACTAGTGCTGGGCATTCGGTTTATTCGGTTTGGTTTAAACGGTTTTTGTTTTTTTTCTGTTTTGAATAAATAGTTCCGAATAGAACCGAACTATATTTCGGTTCGGTTCGATTTTAGGTTTATCGGTTTTTCGGTTTTACATGTTATTTCGTATTTCGTGTTCCGAGTAAAACCGAAATTGTATTATGTTTCGGTTAATTCGGTTAATTTTGTAAACTAAAAAAAAATCAATTGGTTATTTTCGGTTTATTTCGGTTAACTTCGGTTTATTCGGTTCGGTTTATTCGGAAATACATGTGATCTTGATTGACCTTGCCACTCATAAATAATTGATCGATTTACAGTTCATAGTTAAGTCCTTAATTAGTTTACCAGAAAATCAAGATAACATCGATAGTGGAACACTCTCATGAATCAAGATAAAGAAGAAAAAGGATTTGCTTACAAGCGTCTTCACGAGAAAAAAGGCAGTAGAAGGAGAGTGCAGTTCAATGGAGAAACATGGCACAAGAGATTTGATTCAAAGGATATTTGAAAAGCTCCACGGGTCTTCTACAAAGACGAGAAATGATTCTGTTCCCAAGAAGAAAGATCTCAAAGTGAAGATTAACGATTCTAATGTTAATGTCACTCCAACCTTCTTAGGATTAACAAGTTCTTTATCTAGGTTTGTAGCCTGGAAAGCTTTTTTTATATATCGGATGGCCTAAAAAGAACAACTGTAGGAGCACTGCAGACTTATCTGAAATCTTTTGTATAACACTTGCTGGCCTTATAGGCCATGGTGATCGTGCCTCTCGATATCTGTTGAAAGATGAGGCGGATGAGTGGAAGATTTCTCCAACTATAGCATCATATATAAGTGGAGAGCTGGAGAATGACGTGGTTGATAAAGACCTTCCAGTTCTCACGTGCTCTGAGCGAATGTGGTATAAGTTGGAGAAGAAACGACCATCGACCATCAAACCTTAGGAAGTTGCGATACTGGAGTCTGGTGACTTCCTTGGCAGTTCTGGAAATAATCACATCGACCATCATCGAGATATGCCATTGGACATCGAGGAAATGTCTTACGAGGTGAGCCAATCATTACTCTTTACTGGTGTTGTTAGCAGAGTTAGGCATTTAGCAGCTGAAAGTTGACGTTTTTAAATTATTTGTTCCCTGAGAAGATCTTGGCTTTAGAATGAGCTTGAGAGTCGACAATGCAATTTAATGTGATCACGGTTAAGTTTTTGTTCAATCTGATTTGAATACTGGGGGTTTGAACAGGAACTTCTTGCGTTGAGCGAGCGAATTGGAACCGTAAACACTGGTTTGCCAGAGGCAGAAGTTAAGAATCATCTGAAAACATGAACATGTTCTGGAATCAACCTTGCTGAAGACTCATCGTCACCACAAACTAAAGATAGAGAAACTGAATCTTGCACGATACGTCAGGTAAAAAAAGCCAAAGATCAAATCTTTTAAAGGAAAGCTTCAAGAACGAAGAATTCTCTCAATTTTGCTTTTACCGGAAAGCTTCAAGAATGAAGAAAAGATTGCGACTTTGGATTGTGGGCACGAGTATCATGCGGGAGAAATGGCTGATTGTGAAGAACGTTTGCCCAATCTGTAAATCAGAGGCATTGGTCATGGAGAAGAGAAACGTATAATAGGAAGAAGAATCGCTTTTTTAATCTATTATATAAAAAGGAAACTTACATGAAGAGAAGAAAACAGAGTTTGGGTTTGTTATCAGCTCCAAAAAAATTCTGTGAATTTGTACTTTCTTTTTTGTATGTGCACATAATATGTGTGAATGATCATGTTTTTATTTGGTTTCTTGGCTACGCGACGATGGAAATTGTACAGGCTAATTTAGTCCCTAGCCGTCACTTTTCATTATTAGTCATTTTCCAGTTCTGCCCCATTATCTCTATCGAAGCTTAGCAAACAACAGAAAAAAAAAAAAAGAATGAAGCTTTACTTCGAAATGAGAAGACTAGAAAGAAGAAGGAAGAGGATGGAGCTTATTAATGGCGGAAGGAAATCGTCATGAGGAGGAGAAGAAGCATTAACGAACAATTGTGAATTTTCCGGCATTTGTTTCTCTCTCACTCTGAGAGTATCTTTTCTCGAAGTTCTTGGTCGAGGAAGACGTCACGTGAAGCCATGCCTGAAAAACAAACTTTATTTTTTCTTCTCTCACTCTGCCTTCTTCAATGCATTCGTGAATGTATTAGTATTATATACATTTAATCATTAATAATGGTTTTATAAAGGAGAGACGAATGGTGGAAGAGAAACAAAAATTAACGTTTTTTCTTTTTGTCTTTATTGTTATCGTCCTTATTGCTTTTCTTTCCCAGATTCAGAGACAGATGGGTTTTGGGAAAGATGAGTTACTGCTGCTGAGAAAATGCAAGAAAATTTTGGACGGAGAAGAGAGAAGAGAGAAGAGAGAGAGAGAAAGAGATCAATGGTGAATTGTGGTATGGAGCAGAAGAAAATGTGGTGGAGAAGCAAGTTAACGTTCTCAAGACACTGACACCTATATACAAAACTATCTACATACCTTATTACCAGAGTGACAACAGCTTCCAAGTTCTCGCCTTTGAATGGTCTGAAAACGACGCATTGGTATTAAATACTAAAGGTGACCAAGCCAGTCCCATCCCGGATCAATCCTTTTCCTATGCTCTCTATTCCAGTTAAGGCCATGGCAAAACCCATGTTGGCCACTCTCCAAACCAACACGAAGAAAAAATTTGCAATTAACATCAAATATGACATTGCAATGGTGAAATGCACATCTTAAATCCAAAGCAAGGACTAGCTAGAGGCTTTTAAACACATATCTTTGTAACAAGCTAGAAAAAAATGTTAGATATGCTTTGGAGGATAAATTTTTAAAATTAAGGTTTTTAAATATTTTGATTAATTTGAAATGACAATTACTTTTGTACTAAGAACTAGACTTCAAAAACAAAAATTACAAAAATATTAGGATTAGTATATTCTATAAAATATGAAGACATTATTTTGAAATAAAAATAATTTTTTATTTAAGTCCAATATCTTAAGAATAATTTTTTTAAAATGCCTAATACTTTTCTATTAAGTGCTAGATTTTTAAAAAATATTTACAAAAACACTAGGATTGATATATACCATAAAATATGAATATATTATTTTCAAATAAAAGTAATGTTTTCAAAAGTCTAATATGTAAACAAATATAAATATTAAGCTAAACATTTTCATAAATATTAGTATGTAAATATTAATTTTCAAATTTAAAATATACTCTCACTTATATTTTAATTACATTTATCAAGTTTTTAATTTTTTGCTGTTTCTATACTTCTGTTTCTTTAAAACTACTTTCTTTCTCTCTATCTCTTATCAAACCATCAAAAAGATAATAATATCGATGTAAGATACTTATAATTGTGACTGCAATTTTTAAATAGCATGTTAATGTTTAATTGTAGTGTTATTATTGTCTTCTCATACTTTTATAATGATATCTATATTTTACATAGATTTATAAACTTATATATTTAGATATAATAGAATATAATCCCGCGCTTACGCGCGGGTCCGGTTCTAGTTGACAATTATTTCCGTGGACTCTGTCATTATTATGCAAAACGCTTTATTATTCTTTTCGATAAGTTTTCGGTTTACTTGAGTCGACACAGGTTCTGACCACATAGGTTTTACTAGTGCTGGGCATTCGGTTTATTTGGTTTGGTTTAAACGGTTTTTTCGTTTTTTTCTATTTTGAATAAATAGTTCTGAATAGAACCGAACTATATTTCGGTTCAGTTCGATTTTTGGTTTAACGGTTTTTTCGGTTTTACATGTTATTTCGTGTTCCGAGTAAAACCGAAATTGTATTATATTTCGGTTAATTCGGTTAATTTTGTAAACTAAAAAAAAAATCAATTGGTTATTTTTGGTTTATTTCGGTTAACTTCGGTTTATTCGGTTCGGTTTATTCGGAAATACATGTGAATCTTGATTGACCTTGCCACTGATAAATAATTGATCGATTTACAGTTCATAGTTAAGTCCTTAATTAGTTTACCAGAAAATCAAGATAACATCGATAGTGGAACACTCTCATGAATCAAGATAAATTATTTTCAGACCCAAAAGACGATGATTAATTCATGAATCACGAAAAAAACTACTCGCGAAAGTTTAGTGACATTTGCCAATAGTTTTTCATATGTTGATATATAGAGGCAATAGTTATTGCCTATTGGCCTTATTTTTATTTCAAACTAGGTTTGGACCCGTGCGTCCACGCACGGGTTGTTATTTTTTTCCAATTTTTTTATTAATTGCAAATTATAATATAAATTTAAACATATTCCAAGTGGAAGGATACAATGCATGAAATATATGGTCGATGAGTTTTAGATACAATCGTTGGGTTTAAAAAACCGAACGTATTATTACTCGGGATATCTGATTTAGTATCAGTCAGTAACGGTTTGGGTTGACAATGTTATTGTTGTTATTTGAAAGTAGAAATTTGTTTTGGGTTGAGAATGTGATATTTGATTTGATATGTTAAAACTTTTGAATTGATTGTTTGCAGAAGTCATTACTTCGATTGAGAAGATAGTAATGTTGACACTCTTATTCGAATTAACATTGTATAATTGATAGAGTTTAGATATAATCATTGGATAACGTTTTTGGATTGTTGTTCACGTTAAACTCAAATTTGTTGTCTCATCAATTTGTTCTTAGACATAATGAACTTATGGAAAATAGAACATGGCAATAACAACAATTTTTGAATTATTTTTTTATACTCTACAAAACATCTTCTTCCATTGCAGCACCTGTATTAAAAATAAAGAAATTACTAAAAGTTAGTAACAAATAATGAGAGATAAAATAAACTTAACACGGGGAAAGAAAAATAACTAACCACTCATTGATTTTTAGACTTTATGGAATATCTCTTTGAAAACAACATTCTTCGTTTTACGCTGCGGCTTTCCGTCTTGGTCAAGTATAAGAACTTTCAAAGCGGCTTTGCATGTGACTCTCGAGAAGGCAACATAAAGCTATCCGTGCGAAAACACAGGGCGAGGAAGATACAATCCAACATTAGATAGCGTCTGACCTTGGCTTTTATTTATAGTCATAGCGAATGAGACATTCAAAGGAAATTGTCTTCTACGCATCTTGAAAGGAAGCTTGGGATCCGAAGGTGTTATGGTAAGCCGAGGAATGTGAACTTTATCTCCCACTCTTGTTCCTGTAATAACCAATGCTTCCACTGTCCTTTCGTATAATGCTTGATTTGAAGTCTTGTACCATTACATAAGCCTTCTTTAGGACATATGTTTCTGAGCAGCATAACCGGGCAGCAACCAACCTTCAACCTCAACGAATGCATAGGTAATCCAGATAACTTAATGCTATTCAGAAATTCTGGAGAGTAAATTGGATTATCAAGTGAACTTGCGTCGGATGGGTCTACAGAATCAGCACTGAGATACGTCATCTCATCTCCTGGAAAAGAAATATAAGAATATATTTGAATATCTAAAATTTTAAAAGCAAAATAAATATAGCAACGAACACTAATCTCGCAATTCTGATAACAAAGACTCATTAATCTGGTTTACATCATGGTTAGTAGGACATAGTAGGGCTCGCTTCTGAAAAAAATTTGGATTCTTCGGCTTGTCTAAGTCCTCTCCGTATATAGCTGCAACTATAGCTTGAATGGGTTCAGTTGCTTCTGCGATAAGAAACTCATCAGGTATATCGATGTCTGCCTCCCCATCATTTTCAGTTATTTTTCCATCACCGACATCTAACAACCACTGAGAGAACGATTGAATATTTTCGGCTTCATCTGGACTCAAATTTGCTAGAAGTCGCATATTTTTCGTGAGAGTCAGAACTTTACAGTTCTTCCACAGAGAAGAGGAACAAAGTGAAGCCCGGACAATGTCTTGACGACTGCCACCCGTAATAACTGGCAATACCTGTCTGAAATCACCTCCAAAAACTACAACCTTTCCCCCAAACGGTTTGTCACTTGCGCCTACAACAACATCTCTCATACTTCTATCCAAAGATTCGAAACAGTACTTGCTCATCATCGGTGCTTCATCCCAAATGATCATAGATGCTTCATTTACTAACTCTGCAAGTTCTGTTCCACGCTTCATATTGCACATGCTGGTCTCATTAACATTGATAGGAATTTCAAACCTCAAATGAGCTGTCCTACCACCAATCAAAAGCAAGGAAGTTATACCGCTGGATGCTACATTAAGAGAAATAAGGCCTCTTGATCTAACCGCAGCAGAAAGTATCTCCCATAATTTTGTTTTTCCGGTTCCACCAAAACCATAAACAAAATAAGTTATTCCAGTATTTTTCAAAACAGCACCAACAATCTCATCATAGATTTTCCTCTGTTCATCGGTTAGTCTATCTACCCATTCACCAAGAAATGCATTCAACTCACCGGGCTACTTCAACCCGCGCGGGTTGGTTTATTTTTGTGTTTTTTTTATTTGTAAATAATAATATAAATTAAAAAGTTTTTCAATTTCAAGTTTATAATGCATGCAATCTTTGGTGGAGGTTTTTGATTTTGAATTGTTGGGTTTTGCAAATATGGAACATATTATTACTCTTGATCTCTGATTTAGTATGAGTCTCTAACTCAGATTGACAATGTTATTGTTGTTATTTGAAAGTAGAAATTTGGTTTGATTTGATAATGTGATATTTGATTTGATTTGTTAATACTTTTCAAATGTGTCTATGCAAAAGACGCGACTCTGAATGAAAAGCTACTAATATTTAGATTGTTACTCGAATCAACATTGGAGAAAACAAAGAGATTGAATAAAAGTTATTTGAGCCAATGATTAGATGATGGCCACAGATTGGATCACGTTTTTTTATTGTTATTCATGGTACACTTAAATCTGTGGTCTCATCAATGTTTATTTAGACATAATGAACTATGAAAAATCAAATATGAGAATGAATGTGTTATTTAATAAAAAAATTGTTCCTACAATTCATCTTCTTCCATTCGAGCACTTGAAATTTCAAATAAAGTAATTAGTCGAAGTTAGAAAGAATGAATGAAAATAAAATAAACTGAATATGGCGAAGCAAAAGAAACAAACAATTCATGGAATTTTGGACTTTATGGAATATCTCTTTGAAAACAACATTCTTCGTTTTATGTTGCGGCTTTCCGTTTTTGTGCGGGGCAATTTTTTTTTTTTAATATTTAAGTGTCACAGTAAATGATAATTATTTGCTATATAGATGATTATTATATAAAAACTGTTATCATAGTAGTAAAGTTTTTTTTTAAATATTGTAGAGATTGTTTGTTGTATGATTTTTTTTCTTCTAAATTGAGTTGTTGCCATTTAGGTATATGCCGTGAGACTTCAGAGACTCGAGAGAAAAATGATTTTAGGAACTTTGTCGTTGAGACAATATGAGCTTATTCAATACAATAAAGTTATGGGCTTTACCGCTTTATCAAGTATCTATTAATTAACCCACGGTTGCGCGAAATAAAGATGTATGAGTCAATAATTTATTTATTTTGGTTAATAATTAAGGATTTTAAAATTAGACAGTATTATATGTGAATTTATAAATAGCTGTTGTTAATTTTATAAGTTCTCTTTCTATGTTATTAAAAGATTAATATTTAACATTAGATTATATTTTAAGTTATCGTTTATGAGTTCATGTATTATTTTATTTCATTTAAGTTGAAAAAAAAGTTTCCTTATTTTTAATACATAGAAAATATTTTAGATAATATTTAACATTAGATTATATTTTAAGTTATGAAAATTAGAAACAATCGTGTATGAAAATACTTAATTATGTGGTTTATAAGCATGTCCATTTCTAAATTGGAATCTCGTCATGTCCCTAATTTTCCACCTCATTCCCATCTCGGTTTAAGTAATTTTCCGACCATTGATTTTATTCAAACGGCTAAAATAAAGGGTATGAAGACAAAAAAAAAATATAATACTATTCAAAAGTTACCCAGATGTTCCAAATTTCTCAAAATTTTTGATTCTCGTTCCAATCCCCTACCCATTATGTCCTTTATCATACCAGAATTTCACATTTCGTTTATGGAAGAATACTTCTAGACATTTTTAATACTCGAATTACCCGTTCACGTCCAGTTCTCATCGTTCTTGAAATAGTCTTATTCAAAAATTACTGAGATATTCTGAAATTAAATTTCCAGTTCTTGTTCCTACCCCCTTCCTGTTATATCATTTCTTGTATTCAAATTTCTCATCATGTTTCTTTCTCGGGAAGACTTTAGGACGTTTTGCTATTATTCGAGTTATACGTTCTCGTCAAATTCCTCTTAAATTCCGTCATGTTTCCTTAAAAAGCTAAAAAACTGAGAGTTGTTAAATAAGACTATTAGTAAAATTAATTGAGTTATTTAACTATGCATTTCATTTCATTTTACAAATAAAACCCGTCACATACCACTTTTCTAATACTCGAATTATCCTTGCTCGCCCCGTTCTCCTTAGTTTCCGTCAGGTTTTCCAGAATATTAATATTTAGAAATTGTCAAAGATGTTCTGAAAATTCCAAAATCTTCCTAAAACTACTGAAATTTCCAGTTCCCTTCCCTTACTCGTTATGTTGTTTGTCGTACCCTAATTTCTCATCCCGTCACTCTATAGTGAATACTCGAGACTTTTCCACTATTCGAATTATATATTCTCTTCATGTTCACCTTATTTCCCTTCATGTTTCCAATATTATTATTTAAGATTTACCAAGATGCTACGAAATTTCCAAACATTCCAAAATTGCCGAAATTTCTCAAATTTTCCGGTTTTCATTCATATCTACTTTTTGTTATGTATTTTCTCGTATCCGAATTTTTCAACCCGTTTCTTTATCAGGAATACTTCAGGACTCTTTTTCCAATACTTGAATTATCCTCACCCGTATACATTTTGATATCTTACCAACCAAGCTAAAATCTTATATTAATTTTTTTTTATTACATGCAATTTTTTTTACTTGGTACCAAAGTATTAAATATTCAAATAATAATTATTGTTAATTGTGTCCTAAATCATTGGTAACAACTTACTCGAAATATCTCAGAAAGGGCTTATTAAATATATTTTCCGAATGCAAGTATATCGGCATTAGTCGGATTTGGTGGTCAAGTTGTTTTGTTTTTTTCTCACATATAATTAGTCAAATTGATCAAAAATATCTACGATACACTATTATTTTTATATGCAATTTTTATTTACGTGGTACCAAATTATGAAATTTTCAAATATTAGTTTTGGTAATTTATTTCCTAAATTAATGGTACCAACTTAATGGAAATCAGCAATCAAATTTTTACTCAAATATATTTTCCTAAGGCATGTATATCAGCATTAATCGGATTTGGGGTCAAGTTATTTTGTTTTTTTTGTCACATATAATTATACAGAATATCTACAATACACTATTATTTTTCTTCTAAAACTTATCAATAATTCAATAAGTAAAAAATGATATATCCGATTTTGAATATAAAATATCCATTTTTCAGCAAAACAAACAAAAATAGGATAAAACAAAAACATTTTTGCCCTTGTTTTCTTTACTAAATTCGATGTAAATTTTTTCTCGGTAAAACTTTGTTCAATGTAAAGTAAGAATTTAAAGCAACTCTAATATAAAAACAACTTTGTTGGATGTAAAGTGAGAATTTTAAGGAACTCTAATATCACAGTGTGTGTAAAATGTTTTGTCTACACACTTGAATAACCAAAACCACATCAAACCAATTTATAAAATACGGGTTGGTTTATTTTTGTAATTTTTTTTATTTTATTATAAAGAAACTTGATATGATAATGTGAAACTTGCATAATTTCTTTTTGTTTCGTAGGTCACAATGGAAGCAAGGAAGAGCATACTTTGTGGATTGCCGGCAAAGGGATTCATACCACAGCTAATATCACAGTGTGTGTAAAATGTTTTGTCTACACACTTGAATAACCAAAACCACATCAAACCAATTTATAAAATACGGGTTGGTTTATTTTTGTAATTTTTTTTATTTAATTATAAAGAAACTTGATTTGATAATGTGAAACTTGCATAATTTCTTTTTGTTTCGTAGGTCACAATGGAAGCAAGGAAGAGCATACTTTGTGGATTGCCGGCAAAGGGATTCATACCACAGCTCCACCAACAGCGACCTGAAGAAGAAATAATTGAGATATATACTCGCTCCACCATAATACAATTATTTTAAGATTTTACCCGTTCTACGCTCGGAGTAAAGTCTTTTTTTAACTGATTAATTGTTATAATAATTTTTCGGTATATAGTTGACTATTATATAAAATGTTATCATAGTATCAAAGTAGTCAAGTTTTTTATGGCTAATATACTATATGTAGTTGTTTCTTGAATTATAACATTGTCTAATCACCAAGTCCAGTCGTTTAGATCAATTTAATTGGACGGTTCAGATTTTAATATTGCCTATGATCCGCGTGTTTTACCGCTTTCACTTGGGTTATACCCGATTCGATTGGTTTGACCATATTTTTTTAATACGATTTTATCCTTCCCATCATTCATTAAAAATCGTAATGGCACTGGTATTTTCTGTAATTTTAGCTATAACATTTGGGCATCTCCATATTTGTACTTCATTTTTAATAGTATTAAGATATAAATAAAAATGAAAGAAAAGTTAAAAAACCTAGCATTCTTCCACAAAAAAAAACTCTTTGTCCATTTTTAAAAGGAATTGAGACTAAATATGTTTTTCAGCAAATTTCTTTTGATTGATTAGCTTTCAACCAAAACTTGAGTAGGTTTTTTTTCTATACTTTCTTCTGCTAAAAGAGCATGTATCTAACAAACTATAGAGATGCAGTATTGGTTTTTACACGAATGCTCTTCGTATATTGATTTTCCGAATACTAAAATTTGCATTCCTTAACCAATAAATACTTTTTTATGTAATGTATAGATGGAAGACAATGCTGCAGTTAGTACTGTCGAAACAAATGGTAAGCTAGACTTCGAAATTTGATGTATATTTATCAAAAACGACTGATCTAGAATCCAACATTAATCCTGGTTAATGTTCATAGATAGGAGGTTCGTAATCAGATAGTGTAAACACATTTATTTATTTATTTTTATTTTATTTTTTTGAACATTTGTAAACACATTTATTGATACGCTTTTAAAGGTCATCAAGAGACAGAGTGATTTCAATTTTCAAGGCAACTTTCACTTTGTAAAATTTAAGATTTGATTATTTCGGGAAGAAAAAAGCATAACAATAAAAAATAAAATAGAAAAAGTTCATTCGTCAAAAAGATAACGAAAGTTTTGAAATTTTAAGATAACAAATAAAAACAAAAAACTTGTCAAAAGTGATGATTTTGTTTTGTAGTTCCATTTGAATAACATGTATTTTTTTTTTTTTTTTTAACCTGGGGTATCCCAGACCTATGGAAGGGTCCAGACTATTCCCAAGGGGAGGTGCAACACACCACGATGCCCTCTCTCCGGGTTTTCACAAGGGGCGCATAGAGGCCCCCAGGCGGCAGGTGAGCAAACAAATGTGACTTAGTTTCGCGCAGCAGGTGGATCGAACCCGAAACGTGTTGGCGTCCCGGTCCCGTCCCCAACCACCCGACCACAAGCGTCCGCTCTTGAATAACATGTATTTTAAAAAAGAAATCAAGATATATAGAATTATATTAATATCACTGACTCTATTAAGAAGAATGGATGTCAAAAGAATGAGAATAAAATATTAATTCTTAATTAGTTAAAATTTGATTGTGATACAATTAATATAATATTAAAAAATATAAGTTCTCATTACTTTGGGGAAGAAAAAAAAATAACAATAACTAAAAATAAAAAAGTTCATGCATAAAAAAGATCATAAAGTAGATGATTTAAATATGAATTTGACTATACTTTTTAATTTCAACATAACCATTGATCTCTTTCACATCAATATTTTTCATTTCCACTTCTCTCTCATTCTCCACCTAAACAAACAAAATAAAAATTAGAGCATCACTAATGCTTGGAGACACAATAAAGATTCTTAAGTAATATTTTTATTATAAAATAATTATATAATTGAAATTAATTTTAATAAAATAAAATAGACCACTTCCAAAGGGACATGTGGAGAAAAGATAGAAGACTAAGTTAAAACTATTTCTTATTACTCTTATTTAGGAGATGTATCCTATTTCTCTCTCATCTTTTTAGTTTATTTTTCATTTTTAATGTTTAGGAACTGGATAAGAAACCTGCGTTAATGATGCTTTATGAGAAACCTGCGTTATGAGCTTATTTAAAGAACAAATGTACTATCAACAAAAAATGAAACATAAAAAAACTGAAAAAATAACACAATTGAGAATTTGACTATACTTTTTGATCTTTTGGAAGAAAAAAATAACAATAATTAAAAATAAAAAAGGTTCATGCGTAAGAAAGATCATAAAGTAGATGATTTTTATAGGAATTTGACTGATTTAGATAAGAATTTGATTTTTAATCTCAACATCACCATTGATCTCTTTCACATCAATATTTTTTTTTCCACTTCTCTCTCTTTCTCCACCTAAACAAAACAAAATACAAATTATCAGCTTATTTAAAGAAAAAATGTATTGTCAACGAAAAATGAAGCATAATAAATAAACAAAGAACATAATTGACAATTTGACTGTAATTTTTGATCTTTGGGGAAGAAAAGAAAAAATAACAACAAAAATAAAAAAGGTTCATGTATAAGAAATATCATAAAGTAATTGTTTAAATAAGAATTTGACTTTACTTTTTAATCTCAACATCACCATTGATTCATATTACATCAATATTCTTTTTTTCCACTTCTCTCACCTTCTCCACCTGAACAAACAAAATAAAAATTATCAGCTTATTTAAATAACAAATGTACTATCAACGAAAAATGAAAATTTATAACTAAACAAAGAACACAATTGAGAAAACAAAAAGATATGAAACAAATAAAGCAATATACCAAAAAAAAACATGAAGACAGCTTTTATTCATTTTTAATTAGTCAAAATTTGATTGTGATAGAATTTACTTAATGTTAAAATATAAGTTTTGATTAATTTAGAAAATAAAAGAAAAAATAACAATAACTAAAAAGTAGAAAAAGTTCATGCGTAAGAGAGAGCATAAAAGTAGATGATGCTTATCAATATTTAAATTAAAAAAATTAGTAATTGTCCAATCACATATCTAAACAACAACTAAACTTCATGATAAAGTAAATATATTTTTGTATGAATAATATAGAAGATAACTAAAAAAAATTCCGAAAATTATTTTGTATTTAAAAAGCGAATTTTTTGTTTTCAGCCAATTAGTTATTATGGTTTAGATTTATAAAGATTTATGATCAAAATCAGAATGCAAATTATAGGTGGTTGAAAATTGTCTTATTGATCGGAAATCAAATATTCATGAGATATATACTCTTCATATTTTTTATTAAATAATTTAGGTTTCATATTTGAAAAAGTCTAAAATTAAATACTTTCCATAAATATACAAATCTTGGGATCTTTCGAAATTTTAGTTAACAAATAAGATTTTTTAGTATAATAAATAAAGGAAAATGGATCTCATAAGAAAAATAATAAAATATTAATTTTTAATTAGTCAAAATTTGATTGTGATAAAATTTTGTTTAATGTTAGAATATAAGTTTTGATTTCCTTGGGGAAAAAAGAAAAAAATAACAATAACTAAAAATAAAAAATAACAAAAACTAAAAATAAAAAGTTTTATGCGTAAGAAAGCATAAAATAGCTGATTTAGATAGGAATTTGACTCTATTTTTTATCTCAACATCAAGCATAAAACTAATATCATTTTTTTATTATATTTAATAGTTTAGAAATTATAAATCATTGTGTTATTTGTTGATTTAATATTTTTTCAGTTTAATAGTTTTAAAAAATAGGTTTATGATATGATAAAACAAATAATGATATTATAAAAAATATAGTGTATAGTTTAAATTATACATGGTCTGATATTTTAAATTTTAATATATTTTATTTTACAAAAGATTTATGTTTTCAAATGTAATATATTTTTTAAAAATTGATAATATAGTTCGTTTTCAAGGGATAAACGTAACATAAACATAGATATGTTGCATTGGCAATTTGGCATAGACTGATCCACGTTTTACTGTTTCTATCAATTACTAAAAAGGACAAAAAAGTAAGTAGAAGTGAAAATTTATTTGTCGGTCTAGATCAAATATGTTCACCGACTTTTACTTTTCTCTCCTCCGCCTCCATTTCTCCGTCAACCACAGCGAAGCTTCGATCTCCCACTCCAGCTTGCGGTGCTTCTCACCGCCGCCGTGAGAGGGATCCCCTTCCTTCTCTTGCTTCTTCTTCTCCTTGTCATGATTATAATCAACAATCAAACAATCTTCCTTGTCTTTCCTTCAAAAGAATCGATCTGAAAGGCTGAATCATTTACAGAAATCTCATAACCAAAGACTAAATTGATGGAAGAAAATAAGAGTTTCATAAACCTGATTTGAAATGAATGCAGATCTGTTTGTTTTAGAGATTCAATTGAATCTGCACAAACAATGGTCTGATTTCGATAGAAAGCAGAGCTTCCATCCCCTCTCTTCATCATCTGATAAAGAAGAAATAGATATGCCAAAAAAACCACATTATTAGAATAGAAATCAACCAAAGAATTTCATCACCTGTGGCTTTTAGTGAATGTCTTTAATATAGCTTAAAGAGACAAACTCACTATAAAATCAGCAGCTTGGATATGCATCAAGTGAGCTGGAGTGTGTGAGCTATGAATCTAATTCCCTGGAATATTTCCACCTTATTGGCTCCATTCGCACAGAAGATATTTGCGTTTTGGAAGAAAAGATGGAGCTACATCAAGAAAGGAACAAAAGTGTTTCAAGTTTCAACTATATACCTCGCACAGAAAAAGATAGATCAAGAAAAGAAACACACAGATTCAAACTTATTTGTAATACTAACTATTCTTCCAGATTATAGACGAACACAAAGCGTACCTTGACTGTCGCAAATGTTTCTTAAACTTCAAATGTACCTTAGCTCATAAACTTGGATCTGTTATCGTTTTTCTTCATTGGAATTTATGCAATCCAGCTTCATCTTACAACAAAACAACCAAAAACTTCAATATTAATCACACAAAAAGAAATGAATAGGTGAATACGTTATAATTTCAATGGTATTGTTTCTTAACATATCCATTAATTGAATGGTATTCAGTTCCTCCTTTTGTCAGAGAACACCAAAAGCTAATCTATTGCCAATTGAGAACTTGAGTACTGAAACCAAATCATAGAAAAGCAATGTGTGAGTTGGAAAAATTATGCAAAATAGAAAACTGAGAAAGAGAGGATTACATAAGGATGCAAAGTAATTTACATGATGAAACTCAAGCAGATTGATTAATACTGTGGACAGATGGCCTCTAACAATTCATACTCTTTTACTTTTCCTCCACTATCCCTGTTTCAAAAACAAATTACAGTCGTTACCGAAATACATAATCCAAATCGAATATATTAATTTCGATAGAAAAAAAAATGTGTGGACTGGAATCCACTAATCAGAAGCTAAACCCCTAACAATGGCTTAAAAAAGAGCAGTAAAATATCATTTGGAAGAATTTTTTAGTTTTCTGGTTACGAATCGATGAAACAGATGATTACGGTTTTTAACTTACTGGTTAATGGATTCTTCTTTTAATCAACCTTTTGCAGCGAACAAAGCTTTGACGAAAATAAATAAAAAATCATTAGCATTAGAAAGAAAAGGGAGAGGGAGACAATGAGAAAGAGAAAGATTTTACCATTTAGAATAGTAGAATCCAAAATAATGAATATGGAGAAGTTTCTATATTAATTTCTCTCACTCGCTCCTATACCACCTTCAGATATCAGATCTCTATGGTTTTCTGTTTTAATGGTATATGAGAGATCTTCACAATCTTCACAATCTCCAAACGCTGCCTTATTCAGCTCTTCTCCAAGATTAGTATATCATCCTCAAGAAGATAAAGCTCCATTTCCAAAATCTTCCATGAAGAAATCGAACCTACAAAATCCAATCTCTCAGTTCCATCGCTTGCCAACATATGGTTGCTCAACCGTCACCTCAAGAGTTAACAATTTTCATTCACGATCGGTTTCAAAATCGTTCACATTATATAATAAGAACCTAAAAGATTCGATAGTAGTTTCGAAGTACTATGGAGTGATTTTTCTCAGATTCAAAGACTTACATCTGTACAAATCTGTGAAGGATTTTCAATGGCGGATCGAATCCCATAGAGCTTTGTTCACTTTAAAGTTTCCCCTTCATAACGACGAACAGATCTGTTAGAATTTTTAGGAAACAAAACACCGGAATCGTTCAGAAAAGCACTTAAAATTCTAACAAATCGAGGAGAAGTACCTTGAGGTTGAAAACCAGAGCTTTCGAAAGAAAAGCAACTTGGGAAAGAAGAGCAGAAGAAGAGATTCGATAATAGTTTCAAAATTCTGTAACGACCCTAAACTAAATTATGTGGCCCATTTGTTTTTATTCCAATTGCCCAACTTGGCCCATCTCTCTTTTGTCAATCTTGTGAACGTGTGTGTATGTACTTATATATCACCCTCTACGTATTGCCGACAGTCTGAGATCGAAGAAGAAGAAGAAGAAGAGAGAGAGAGAGAAAGAGAGAGAGAGAGAGAGAAGAGAAGGAGACGTCGACTTGTCATCAATCCTCTCCACCGTTACGTTCCTCTCCCCGCCGTCGTTCTTCCCCGCCTTTGCATCGCTTTGTGTGAGGAGCTGCTCCGCAACGTCTCCTCCAGCCACCACCGTTGCTCCCTCTACAACAGCCATCACCGGAGAGGTCCACCGGAGACATCGCAAGCTGCCTCGAGCCAACCCGAGGAGATCGACTCACGATCCATGTGTTGCTTGCG
Organism: Isatis tinctoria; assembly: GCA_010577795.1. Classification (NCBI taxonomy): domain Eukaryota; kingdom Viridiplantae; phylum Streptophyta; class Magnoliopsida; order Brassicales; family Brassicaceae; genus Isatis; species Isatis tinctoria. The sequence goes on along the minus strand of CM021248.1, from coordinate 15,074,657 downwards.
GAGCAAAGCCATCGCTTCCACACCATCTCCGATCCGTTCGTCTGCCCCCGATCTTGTCTTCACCATGATCTCCCCCGCGTCAGCATCATCAACAGCTCCGTTATCGTCTGCTTCCACCTCCTGCTCAAGCTCCGTTATCGAACGTGAGATCAACCGCCGCATCATCATGATTAATTTAGATTTAATTAGATTGAACCGGTTTAGTTTATTAGATTTTAGGTTTAATTAATTAATTCTGGTTTAGTTAGTTTAATTTTCGGTTTAATTTAATTAATTTCGGTTTAGTTCAATTCAGATTGGTTTAAGAATTCGGTTGGGTTTAAATCCGGTTTGGGTAACCGTGTCGGTCCGGTTTGGTTTAGGTCCGGTTTGACCGTTGATTTGACCAACTGACCAGTTATTTGTTTCGTCGTTCGAAGGCCGTTCTCACACGATTTTTCGTGCTGATTTCAGTTTTTGCTTCTGAGCATCCAGAGTTCAGAAGCCGCATTTATCATCCGTCTTGGTTAAGGTGAGGGCTTTCTGCAGAATATCGTATTTTTCATCAAAAAGCGCCGTAGATAGGATTTAGTATTAAATGTGTTCTGTTTCTATGCTAGAGTCTTTTTAGGATTGTTTGTAAATCGGACATAGGAATAATAGATGATTCAACCCATTGATTGTGCATTAAATTGTTAATTGATTACTTTATTCATGCTAGAGCTAGGATTAGTTGACCATGTGGGTCGTTAGGGATTGCGGGGGTACAGAGACGTTATCTCTGTACTTGCTTCGCGTGTTTTTTTGAGGAGATGGTGCTGGGCAGAATTAGTCGACCTGCTGTTCCAGTACCTTCGAGGTCGATAATCGTCTACGGGCGTTGTAGTGGGCACTATCCCATAAGTTGTCCTCCGGGTAGGAGGGTGCCGCCGGTCACTGGATCTGGTAATAGGACGTTGGTTGTTCGTTGGGTACTTTAGGTCCCGTGATTGTGCATGTTTAGTCTATTTCCTGTATATGGCGTGCTATGGTCAGATTTACGTTTCTGTGATTAGCATCCCATACCTCACTGAGTGACTCCCCTGTTACTCACCCCTACTTCTTCCCTTTCCAGTTTTTTTTCAGGTGAGACGGACAAGTATTTTACGCTTTGACGATACGGTGCTTCTTTGGGATTTTTTTTTATGTTTTCCTCGTATTTTTATCATGTATATATAGTATTGAGGTAGTTGGGTTATGAGACACTGTAGAGTGGGGTATTTGATGTATGTGACGTGGTTAGTGGCACGCCGTTCTCGAGTGTCGAGGGGACAGGTGTTACATTTTGGTATCAGAGCCTAGGTTAGCGTCGTCCCAGTTCTGACCCGGGAGACGGGTAGTAGGAAGCATGATTGCATATTCGGTTTTAAACGGTTTAAAAAAAAAAAAAAAATTCCCGAGACTTGTGTATTTAAAAAAAAAAAAAAAGACAAAGGAGCACCCATTCTGTCAAGTATTAATCTATTCTAAGTTTGTCTCATTTCAACCTCAGTGTAAAACAGGTTTGAGTTGCCATCAAGGAAGGTCATTGTTTCGTGCCGGATTGTCAGCTCGTTGTTCAACAGGTTATGCCGAAGAGATCAGTGTTCAACAGATTAATCAGGATGTCATCAGTCAGACCGCTAAGAGACCGTTAGATAAGTTTCTCAGGAGTTCATGCAGCAGTTGCAAAGGCCGCTCGGATAGCAACGCAGGAAGCTGATCTGATAATTGTACCACTGATTGATCACCAGTTCACCCTTCAAGCAGAGTAAGCATCCGCACGTTCCACCGTCACCACCGTATGCACCATCGGTTAAGGCTCAGGGAGCAGAGCCACCGCCAGTATCCGACAGAGACAGAGAGGGACCCACGTAAAGGAAGCTAATGAGAAAGATGCATGACAACAGTTTGGATCAGATTGGAAGGGCAGTGGATACTGTCACCGCAGACAATTAAAGGAAGAATTTGACTGTAACTTGGAGCATAAGAAGTGTACAACAGAGTTTTAATTGGATTTGACTACTCAATTTCTGAGGGATGACACGTTTCTTTGGCAAAAGGAACTTGTTGAGAGTAGGCACAGTTGTTACGAGTTAAATAATCACTCTAGAGGGAGTTCGACAGGACGTTCTTTCTCGTGAAGCCAGACACAGGAATGCCAATGCTTTTAAGCACTTTTATCAAGGCACTAGGATTATCAAGGAGTACGAGCAAGAGTTGGTCGGCTTTGCAGATTTTCAGGGTAATCATAGCGAATGAAGATTTAATCAGCAGGTTCTTGAATGGCAACAAGTGGATAATTGTAACCGTGATGTCGTACGGGTTTACACCGGTCCAATCAATTGGTTGAGAATACTTTTTGTTCACGAGGCAGAGATAGAGCAGAAGCAATACTTCTTCAGGGTGGTTCAGTCAAGCTTGATAAGACTTATTTAAGATATAACAATGTGTCGCAGCTGTCGAGATATCCACCGTGTTGTTTTCGTTATTACCGTCAGCATGTTGGGAGAGTGTGTTCAGTGTTTTCATGCAGATGGTTGGATATGTCATAAGTTACTACCAGTCTATGTACGTGGATGCGTCGTTTGTCAGTTATATTGCAGCATCAGCGGTTAGACCGAGTTGTTCAGTTGTGGTTAGCATGTTCTCATTTTCAGGGATTTTTCGCAGTGAGTTCAGGGTGTTTCTGCCACCACCCAAGCGCCAAGCTATTGTCGCGAGTATTTATTGTTGGTGACCACGGGATAGTTGAGACTGTTCTTTTCGACGTTCTGGATTTGAGATTGTGGATTTGAGTTTGTGTTCGAGTATGTCATTTATGTGGAAACTATTGATTTAGTACTTGTGTTGGTCGATTGTCGCTTGGGGTGGGCAGCTTATACCCGATTGGTTATTAGAGCTATTTATAGTTTCGTATGGTGGGCCTAGTCTATTATTGGTCACCCAGGATGTGTTCGAGCCGGAGAGTAGACAGAGTTAGGCAGTCGATTTTAACAGGGAGCTTGAAGCATTCATCGAGTGGTATTTGTTGTACTCAGGGGAGTTAATATTATCAGAGACTTAGCAGTGATGAAGCTAAAACCACTATGATGTGACTTTAAGGATGGGTCGGTTACCATGGCATTGAGTATAGTTTGGGAACGAGAGTGCATATCCCAGGAGCCGAAAGGGTTATTATTTCTCAGGATATTCAAAACAACATGAGAAGTCTTCATTAAATTTGTGTTGCATTCAGGAAGATCGTTATAAGGTCAGCGCCGTTTTCACCAACAGTCGCAAAGTAAAAAGAATCTACAATTAGCCAACTAGTGGCGGTTCTAGGGCGTCAAGAAACAAAAGTTTAGGAGAAGTGACTCGATGGTAAGAGTCTGTTGAGGGAAGACAAAATTCAGGACGAATTATGTGAGACAAGGACTCAGTTGAGGAAGGAGATCTCCAGCAGGCGCATCATTCCTAGTTTTCCATTCATTCAGGAAGTAATAAGATGTATCAGGATATTAACCGATATTATCACTGGACCTACATGAAGAGGGAGGTGGCTACATTTGTGTCGTGTTGTCAGACTTGTCAGTTGGTTAAGGCAGAGCATCAAGTACCGAGCGGGCTACCGTAGAATCTTCCACTACCCAAGTGGAAATGGGACATGGTGACTATGAACTTCATCACCGGATTATCGAGGATAGTTGGCGGAAAGAATGCCAACTTGGTTATTGTTGATCGACTCACCAAGCCAGCTCATTTCTTAGCGATATTAAAAAAAAACGGAGCAGAGCAGCTAGTGCATAGATACATTGCTGAGATTGTGAGATTGCAGGGAATACCAGTCAGTATAGTATCGGATCGTGATACGAAGTTCACATCGATGTTTTGGCAAGCCTTTCAGAAGGCATTGGGGACTAAGGTCCATAAGAGTACGACCTATCATCCGCAGATGGACAGTCGGAAATGACTATCCAGACACTCGAGGATATGTCTAGGGGTTGTGTTTTGGATTGGAAAGAGAGCTGGGTTAAGTACATACCGTTGGCGGAGTTCGCGTACAACAACAGTTTTCATTCGAGCATTGAGATGGCACCGTATGAGGCTCTTATGGTAGATCGTGCCATACCCCACTTTGTTGGACAGAGGTGGGAGGGCATCGAGGCATAGTACCAGCATTGGTTCAAGAGATAATTGAGCAAGTGGAAATGCTCAAGAGATGGCGTAAGGAAGCTCATGATCGCCAAAAGAGTTATGCAGATAAGCGTCAGAGAGATCTAGAGTTTGAGGTAGGCGACCTAGTATATCTTAAGATGAGGACATTTCAGGGAGGTTATGAGACTCGGAAGCTGAAGAAGACTTGGGAGCTATAGTCTCAGATGAGATTCGATTATCCAGACCTGTTCAAGGATGTCGAGCAACCGGCTCAGGACTTGAATTCGGGGACGAATTCCTCGTTAGTGGGGAAGAATTGTAACGACCCTAAACTAAATTATGTGGCCCATTTGTTTTTATTCCAATTGCCCAACTTGGCCCATCTCTCTTTTGTCAATCTTGTGAACGTGTGTGTGTATGTACTTATATATCACCCTCTACGTATTGCCGACAGTCTGAGATCGAAGAAGAAGAAGAAGAAGAGAGAGAGAGAGAAAGAGAGAGAGAGAGAGAGAAGAGAAGGAGACGTCGACTTGTCATCAATCCTCTCCACCGTTACGTTCCTCTCCCCGCCGTCGTTCTTCCCCGCCTTTGCATCGCTTTGTGTGAGGAGCTGCTCCGCAACGTCTCCTCCAGCCACCACCGTTGCTCCCTCTACAACAGCCATCACCGGAGAGGTCCACCGGAGACATCGCAAGCTGCCTCGAGCCAACCCGAGGAGATCGACTCACGATCCATGTGTTGCTTGCGGAGCAAAGCCATCGCTTCCACACCATCTCCGATCCGTTCGTCTGCCCCCGATCTTGTCTTCACCATGATCTCCCCCGCGTCAGCATCATCAACAGCTCCGTTATCGTCTGCTTCCACCTCCTGCTCAAGCTCCGTTATCGAACGTGAGATCCACCGCCGCATCATCATGATTAATTTAGATTTAATTAGATTGAACCGGTTTAGTTTATTAGATTTTAGGTTTAATTAATTAATTCTGGTTTAGTTAGTTTAATTTCCGGTTTAATTTAATTAATTTCGGTTTAGTTCAATTCAGATTGGTTTAAGAATTCGGTTGGGTTTAAATCCGGTTTGGGTAACCGTGTCGGTCCGGTTTGGTTTAGGTCCGGTTTGACCGTTGATTTGACCAACTGACCAGTTATTTGTTTCGTCGTTCGAAGGCCGTTCTCACACGATTTTTCGTGCTGATTTCAGTTTTTGCTTCTGAGCATCCAGAGTTCAGAAGCCGCATTTATCATCCGTCTTGGCTAAGGTGAGGGCTTTCTGCAGAATATCGTATTTTTCATCAAAAAGCGCCGTAGATAGGATTTAGTATTAAATGTGTTCCGTTTCTATGCTAGAGTCTTTTTAGGATTGTTTGTAAATCGGACATAGGAATAATAGATGATTCAACCCATTGATTGTGCATTAAATTGTTAATTGATTACTTTATTCATGCTAGAGCTAGGATTAGTTGACCATGTGGGTCGTTAGGGATTGCGGGGGTACAGAGACGTTATCTCTGTACTTGCTTCGCGTGTTTTTTTGAGGAGATGGTGCTGGGCAGAATTAGTCGACCTGCTGTTCCAGTATCTTCGAGGTCGATAATCGTCTACGGGCGTTGTAGTGGGCACTATCCCATAAGTTGTCCTCCGGGTAGGAGGGTGCCGCCGGTCACTGGATCTGGTAATAGGACGTTGGTTGTTCGTTGGGTACTTTAGGTACCGTGATTGTGCATGTTTAGTCTATTTCCTATATATGGCGTGCTATGGTCAGATTTACGTTTCTGTGATTAGCATCCCATACCTCACTGAGTGACTCCCCTGTTACTCACCCTCCTCTTCCCTTTCCAGTTTTTTTTCAGGTGAGACGGACAAGTATTTTACGCTTTGACGATACGGTGCTTCTTTGGGTTTTTTTTTATGTTTTCCTCGTATTTTTATCATGTATATAGTATTGAGGTAGGGGTTATGAGACACTGTAGAGTGGGGTATTTGATGTATGTGACGTGGTTAGTGGCACGCCGTTCTCGAGTGTCGAGGGGACAGGTGTTACAAATTCGTTATAAACTCATTTGCTTTTTCCTTCTCTTCATCGGTGCTTTAGGGATTTTAGGTCGTTTTGATTTCTGCAAACACCAAAAACAAAAATCGACTTCAGCTTCCCACAGAAGATTTCGATGTTCAACAATATGGGCCTCGGGTTAAAAGTTTGTATGGACAGCCCATAAAATTTTTAGTCAAATACCAGCAGAAAAACAATGGACGCTTATGATTATAATTTTAAAAAATCAATGGCCACGATTAGTTTTTAAAGATCCGCGCGTTTATCCGGGAAATAAACGGGTCAGACCCGGAGCCTTTGGTTTTAGATATTTGTGTTTTATATTTTTAATACGATTGTACCCTTTTATTTGGTCATCAAAAATCGTAATGGCACTGGTATTTTGTGTAATTATAGCTATAACTTTTGGGCATCTCCATATTTGTACTTCATTTTTAATAGTATTAAGATAGGTATTTGACATTTGGATTACACTAACCAATTAAAACAAACTTGATGAAAGAAAACATCTAAAAGTCCATTTAAAGGCCATTCACTATAAATTTAGTTAAAAAGTAATTAGGTCTTTTGATAGAATTAATGATGGCCGCCTTTGAAGTTCAGAGAACGAATTTTGAAGAAAAAGAAGAAGCGAACTAGAGAACAGAGAAGGCAAGAGTTTAAACAAATGAGAAAATAATGAAGACGAAGAGAAACTGAAGAAACCGATCGGCCTGAAGCCGCCCAATTGAACCGAGGCAAGAACCGAAACAAATTTGAAAAATTGCCGATCGGTTTGTACTTTTAAATCCATATGAAACTGAAAACCAAAAAATTTGGTTTGGCAGGTTCGGTTTCATTTGGTTCGAACCGAATGTCCAGGACTAGGTTTTACTGTGTTGTTCACTCATTGTGAGTCTAAGCTTCTAGCTCCACTTCATCTTGTATCTTTTCATTTTGGCAATTCTTTTATTTTTTTTATGAGCCTATACTTTATTCTTAAGTGAGCCTAAACTTTTAGGGTTGGGATTTTCACCTTAACAGTCCCCCAAATCTTTAAATCAGAGTGGATTTCATCTTAAGAAATTTCAAAAAATGGTAAGTGAAAATCCCCATGATTTTGTTATATTCAATTAATTTATTCTTATTGTTTCGTTTTTATGATTTCTTTCTCTGTAGAACCAGATCTTGCTGATTGATTTAGCTTATTTCATTTGGTTGTTATCTCTCCGTTTAAAAAAAAGAAAATTATAGTTTGTTGCTTCTTTTCCTTTTTACATTTGTCTTTAATTATGCATCATGTATACTTCGCCAATGGGTTCTTTGAGAACTACCCTAAAAGGAATGTCATGGTGCATCGTCTTCCAAAACTGATGGTGATGATACAATGCCCACAACGAAAAGCTCATGATGTCTTTGGGCCTTTTCGAGAATGAGGTCGTTCTAGCCATATCAGAACCATTTTAGATCCTCTGGTTGTGGTGGATGCAGTGCTCTCTCTTGGCCCCTTCTGATCCATATAACACACTATCCTAAATTATGTGGAATGTAATGGTTCCAGGAGCCGCTCTCCAAAAAGAATTTGTTACAAGATCGTGGATCCTTTCAGTTTAGAGAAAACTAATATGCCATCACTTGAAGAAGTCCATAATTATATTTAGAGTGATTGGTCTCACCATCTATAAAGACTAAGACAAATGTGAGACACTGGGTATAGTCATAGTCTTTTATTGGTAGTAGTAACATAAAACACGATTACAATAATAAAACCATCTTTGAATGCATTTCTTAGAAACAGACTAAACTGAGACCATATATATAGACCGAAATGAATCAAAACAAAAAACTACACCAGTGGTAATTCCATTACGTCAATCGACTGTAAAAGAATCAAGCCATAAAAAATACATTTGCAGCCTTCTTCGGGTATAAGTGATGTGATAATGACCGGCTCGGCTGTCAACAACAAGGACTCTGCTTGGTCGCAGATGGATTATGAGGAACTGGTGTTATAAGCAGCCCAGATAATTATGAAAAATACTGTGATGGAGGCAAATATGATGTGGGACGTACGTGTTCAAATGGGAGATGATCAAGACTCCCCAAATCTTAACCAAGGAGGACCAAAGCGAGCACAAGGACAACCTCAGGCGACCGAGCAAAAATTGGAGGAGTTCTCGACCATTCATGTTGTGCCAATGATAAGGGCCAGGGCCAAGAAGATTCAAGAGATCATTGGAAGATTACTTTGTCAGATCTTTGCTACACAAGTTAATGATGGACTGTGACCAAGAAGTAATAATATATAGCTTGATTTGAAGCTGCGGGTGAGTCTCAAACTATCTCATCTAATCTCTTTGAAGTAGAGGCTTTAAACTATCTAGTGTCTTCACCGCTTTTTTGATATAGCACCTTGTAGAGAGCTTGATTTGCTTGTTATACTCTGTGAGATTAAAAAGTACATTTGCATATGGTTAAGCTTCCACTTCGGCTTTCTGAAATACATATCGTTTACTGTGCAGAAACTACATAGTGTACTGTTCAGCTGCTATATTTTCTGCTCCCTTCTTATTGTGGATCAGGCCCTGCTCTGGTCATGTGCTGGTGGTGCATTTACACCGGACCCAGGGCCCAAAATCAAAATTTCTTCACTAAATAAGGGCTCAGAATTTCAATAAACCACAATTAATTTATCTAATATCGATAAGGAAAATAAACGCATCTCCCTTTTATTTGTTGGTCTCGACGCTTCTTCCCTTTTCTTGTTTCCAGATTTGATGAGTACAACCTAAAAACCACAAAATTCAATGACGAAATCGGAAATCCGGCAGGTAAAGCTTTGATCTTTCTCCTAATCGTTTCTAGCCGTTAGAGATTCCCAATTTATCTTCATAAGTCAATGATTTTGATGAATTTTGATTTAATTTTTCTCTTCCTATTTTTAGCAGAACTCCTTTGTTCCACTCCTCTCTCAATCTTTGTAATTTCTGTGAGAGCTGGATTTCACCCCACCATTGTGGGCCATCTGAATGAAGACAAAGCCCAAAAGCGATACCGAGCCCAAACCAAGAATCGGATACATACGGTTACGTGGGAAGAGATAGAGGGGGGAGGTGGCCGAGAATCACGGAGGAAATCACGGAGACCTGAACTTGAGTAACAGAAACGCATTTAAAAGAGGAGGGGAACCTGAGAAAGGTGTCCACGCGGACAGAACGCAGAAGATTGCTAGGAGAAAAATACTTGCTTTCTTTTAGCTTCCTTGTTCTCATCTCGAGAATCTCTGTACTCTTGTAACACTTTTCTTCATCAATCCAAATCATTTGTTCATCAAATTTGTCTAAGCTCTTACGGGATTCAGCCCTAGGTCCTTCCCTTGTTCAAATCCCTTAAAAAATCTAAGTGTGGGTTTTGTCACCCACATTTTGGCGCCGTCTGTGGGGAAGGAATCATTGAATCCCTCACTCCGTTAGCTGAAGATGAATCCAGTGGATCACGATTTGGATCAACCCGAGATCGCATCTCTGACGCCGAGCCCTCGCTCAACGAATCATAGAGACTCAGATCCTCCAATTTCTGAGCCTCGCTTACCCGAAGGTGGAACTGAGACTCGACCCTCAGTCGAACCCGGAACCGCAGCGACGATCACTCGAACACCCACCGACCCTGAGGGTGAGAGATCTCAGGCTTCTAGTGAGCCTAGAGGCTGTAACCTTGCCGGACAACCATGGCAAATCGAGACCTCAACGCAGGTATCGAGCCAGCTTTCGGAGATCTGCAAGATGATGTCGCTACTGGTTGACAGAACGCGAGATCTCGCTTCGCGTCAACAGCAGCACGATCGCCGAATGGAAGAGGTTTCCAGATCACTTGCTACCCCCATGAGACCTTCTTCTCGTCGAGGTTCAACCGTCACTTTTAGTGACATTGCTCTTGAGCCTTCCTTTCCTCGAAGTCACCTTGACTTTTCATCGGTCAACGCTACGCCTCGCCAACAGAGATCTCCTTCCGAGATCCTGAACTCGAACTCTTACATCGTGTTCAATCCTCCAAACACAACCGCTATGGGAACAAATGTTTCCAGCACCAGCGCTACAATGGCGCAAGCTTCGGGTCCTGGATCTGACAGAAACAATGAACGTCTTCCCCCTCCACCTACGCTTAAAGGTAGAAATGGGACTGTGGCATCTGCCAGGGATGGGACGTCAACCGTCATCTCTGAGTCACAGGTGCAACACGACATTCCAAACGTGTCAGCTACCAGACACAGTGGGAGATCAGCTCCCGGACCACCAGGTACTGAACGCTCAGAAGAACTCAGCCATACGATTCCTGATAACGTAAGGGAGTTTAATACCGACCTAGATACCTGCAGCCAGGATAGGCCAGGTTTCGTTCGTTTCTCAGAAGCTGAATGCCACGATGAGCGACGAATCGACGCTCGTCTCGGTAGCGACCATTGGGAAGAGCCCCATGGTGAGAACCCCTGGCTCGCCCAAGATCAATCACCACCGATAACTCGTAATGTCCCAGGTCCTACCTGGTCGGGAGAACCTGAGGCTGTCCGCAGATACATGGAAAAAACCAATGCTGCACTCCAAAAGCTGAACTCCCAGGTCCACAAGGCCATGAGTTCCGCCCCAGAAATCGAAAGCATAATCGAAGAGACTCGGGGAACTCTGTTCACCAATCGAATCGCCAATGCTTTCAGAGATACAAGGAAACTTCGTATCCCCGAATTCGATGGGACCTCAGATCCCAAGGCCCATTTAAGAGCCTTCAGGATAGCCATTACCAAAGCTCATTTTACTCGCGAAGAGTGTGAGGCAGGTTACTGTCGAACCTTTGCTGAGAACTTGACAGGCACGGCCCTCGAATGGTATTCGGGACTTGAACCCAACTCGATTGATAATTTCGATCAGCTAACCACCGCCTTCGTGAAGCAATACTCCACTCATATTAAAAAACAAGCTTCCGAGGCAGATCTGTGGAAAATAAGACAGGGAGTGGGCGATACGCTCAAAGTTTATATTGATAAATTCAGAGCAATCAGGACCAAGCTCTCGAATCTAAATGACCAGGTCGCAATCGAAGCTCTCCGAGAGGGACTTTGGTACAGGTCAGGTTTTTGGTCGGAACTGACGCTCAACCCTCCACCGACAATCGACGACGCACTACATCGTGCAACTCGATTCGTCACTCTAGAAGAGGAGACCGCTGCTTTGGATAAGATCCACAAAAAAAATCAGCATCCTACACGGACTGAGTCTCAAGATCCCGAAGCACAAGTTATAAAACCGAATCCTCGTGGCAATCAAGGTCAGGGCGAACATTCGTATGACGTTGGCCAGCTTCAGGCAAGCAAAACTCCTTGGAGTAAGTCATACGATGAGAACAAGTTTTGTTCGTATCATCAACGCAAAGGTCACTCTACCGAAGAGTGTTGGGACCTCCAACGTCAGCTAGCCGCAAAATTTGCTGCCGGTGAGCTAAGGGACCTGGAACTCAAGAAACCAGGTTCCTCTCAAAAGGGATCGTCTTCTAGGAGGTCCTCTCCCCCAAAGCGAGACCGGTCACCTGAAGAGGAGACGGACTCTCCACCGCCGAATCCAAGAAAAAGAATCGATGTAATCTTCGGAGAACTATCCCTTGGAGAGACTCGAACGCGCTTTGCGCACTCTCCCCCTCCTTCTCCGAAAAAGAAGTGGGTTCCAGGTCCCCCAGAAACCTCTTGCCCTCAAACTCATAGAGTGGATTATATCATTGGAGGATCATGCATATGTCGGGACTCTGTCAATTCAATTAAGGGTCATGTGAGAAAAGTCGAGTGTAACTTGAGGAGAAATCCTCCTCCGCAGGGGGCGAACACTAAAATCTCCTTCTGGGAGAGCGAAACCTCGATCCTCGACCAGCCACATGACGATGCACTCGTCTTAATGCTAGATGTCGGAGGCTACGAATTGACCAAAATGATGATTGACACCGGAAGTTCAGTTGATCTCATTTTCTACGATGCCCTAAAGAAAATGGACATTGATGATTACGAGATCACCGGACAAAAAGCCAACCTCGTCGGTTTCTCTGGCGAGACCGCCACGACTTTAGGAACGATCAGACTCCCCGTTATCGCGGGTGGAGTCAAGAAAATGATAAATTTCTTGGTGATAGACCGCCCCGCCCCTTTTCATGCGATCTTGGGACGCCCCTGGATTCATACAATGAAAGTTGTGGCGTCTACTTACCATCAATGCGTAAAATTTCCATCCCCGGATGGGATCACCACAATTCGAGGAAGTCAAAAGATTTCCAAGGTCTGCTACATGGGCGGCTTCCAGATGATTAAGGAAACCGCCCAATAGCAATTACAGATTTGGGAGGAGCTCGCGACCCAGCAAGCCGCACGAGGTCCCCACAAGGATCTCGTAGAACAAATATGTATCGACGATGCCAATCCTGAACGTTGCGTAGGTATCGGTTCAGAACTTCCCGCTGAGCTAAAGGAAACCCTCGTGGCCTTCCTCCGAAAAAATGTCAAACTCGTTAAGGTCCAAACCGGGGTACAGGAAATACGACCATGGAACGCCATGAATCTCAAAAAGTATTTTCATTAAGTACTTTCCCGAAAGCGAACTACGTAAGGCTTGATCTCTTGACGGGGTACGTAGGCAGCTCCCAACTGCGAGTCCAGCCCCCGCAATTATCAGTCTTTATGAGCTCATAAAGGCCCGAACCGAAGTACAGGAAATACGATCACAGGCTTCCGTGACTCTCCAAAAATATTTCCATCAAGTACTCCCCCAAAATGAACTACGTAAGGCTTGATCCCTTGACGGGGTACGTAGGCAGCTCCCAATCATGAGTCCAGCCTCAACCTTTATCAATCCCTCTTCAGGTTTGAAGAGATCCAGGCGCCTGAACATCTGAACAGGCTCCAAAAAGAGACCTGACACACATGTACCTAATGAAATCAGAGGGATTGGCCGAAGAATCAAGATCCTTAATTTCGTCACAGTCCATATATTTATCGTTATATATGTTGCTATCATTGTAATCAGGTCTCGGTGACCTAACAAAATTTATGTCGAGGTCTTAAAATCCTTATGCTCACATAAAGGTCTTAAAATCCTTATACTCTTGTAAAGGTCTTAAAATCCTTGTGACAAGATAAAGTCTTAAATCATTTGTTCACGTAAAGGTCTTAAAACCCTTGTGTTCAAACAAAATCTTAAATCTCTCAGTTCACCTAAAGGTCTTGAAATCCTTACGATCTCATAAAGGTCTTAAAATCCTTATGCTTTTGTAAAGGTCTTAAAATCCTTATGTTTAGATAAAGGTCTAAAATCCTTTGAACCAGCTAAAGGTCCCCAAGGAACCTCAACTCATCGAAAGCCAAATTCTCAATGTCCATATAAAGGTCTAAAATCCTTTGCCTCAGTTAAAGGTTCCATGGAACCTCGACTCAGCAAAAACTGGAATCACGAATTCCAAAATCCTTTGGTCGGGTTAACGACTCCCAAAAGACCTCGAGTTAACAAACGCTAAGACCGTTTTAGAAACTCAAACCTTTACTCCAACGAGACCATTTCTCGTACCGGGTACCTGGACTCAAAGAATGGACCAGCTCCCGAGTACCAGTTACCTGGACTCAAAGAATGGACCAGCTCCCGAGTACCAGTTACCTGGACTCAAGGAATGGACCAGGTCCCGGACAATCAGTCTCGTACCTGGACCCAAAAAATGGACAAGGTTCCGAACGATCGATTCTCGTGCTAGCTACCTGAAGACAGACAAGGTCTAAAGCAACCATACTTCGATCCGCATTCGGGACCTCGATACCTCGCTCCGAATGCTGGGGGGCAACTGTGAGAGCTGGATTTCACCCCACCATTGTGGGCCATCTGAATGAAGACAAAGCCCAAAAGCGATACCCGAGCCCAAACCAAGAATCGGATACATACGGTTACGTGGGAAGAGATAGAGGGGGGAGGTGGCCGAGAATCACGGAGGAAATCACGGAGACCTGAACTTGAGTAACAGAAACGCATTTAAAAGAGGAGGGGAACCTGAGAAAGGTCTCCACGCGGACAGAACGCAGAAGATTGCTAGGAGAAAAATACTTGCTTTCTTTTAGCTTCCTTGTTCTCATCTCGAGAATCTCTGTACTCTTGTAATACTTTTCTTCATCAATCCAAATCATTTGTTCATCAAATTTGTCTAAGCTCTTACGGGATTCAGCCCTAGGTCCTTCCCTTGTTCAAATCCCTTAAAAAATCTAAGTGTGGGTTTTGTCACCCACATTTTCCTACAAGTTTTGCCGGTCTGCCCATCACAATTCTTCGATCTTCATACTCCAGGTTCTATTGTTCTTCTGTTATAGAAATTTTGACCCTCTAGCTCTATTTTTTCTGTCTGTGGAATTGAGGATTGAATTTCAAGTGTTTATTGTTTGATATGACATCTGGTCACACAAAGAGGCAAAAAAAAGAAAAACTAGAACAATCTATTCAAAGTCAAAAGAGGCTTTGGATAAGTTGAAGTTCTTTGTTAAAAAAACGTCTATGGAAGAAAAAACTGATGATGTAGGTGTTTCTAATGCTAATGATGATATCAACATTAGCAATTAGATTCTCATTCTCATGAAATTATTGATAAAGTTGATGACGTTTGTGTTTCTAATGCTAATGATGATATCAACATTAGCAATTAGATTCTCATTCTCATGAAGTTATTGATAAAGTTGATGACGTTTGTGTTTCTACTGATTTTGATATCTTTGATCCAAGAAATTGGGATATGCTTGATTCGAAATTGATAGAATCATTAGCAATTAGTGGACCCAAAAGAGATTTCTCTATTGTTAAAGGTCCTCAAAATAAGATTTTTAGAAGATTTGTTACAGGGATATCTTGAGAAAAAATGTTAAAGGGGTAACTCTTAAGCCACTATCAACAACTCGGTGGGAAAATCGGGTTGAGAGTATTAAGGCAATAAGATTTCAGATTGAGGATATTCGAGAATCTTTATTAGAAGTTGCTGAAAATGATAATGATCCAATGATTCAAAGTGAAGCTAAATCCTTAGCATTAAATGAGCTTCGTAGTTTTGAATTTTTGTAATCTACTATTATTTGGTTTGATATATTGCATGTGGTGAAAATGGTTAGCAAAAAATTACAATCAAAGGAGATGCAATAGATGTTGCAATGAAGGAGGTAAGTGGATTAATTTCTTATTTTTTTAAAAATAGAGAAACTGGATTTGTTGATGCTATGGCAAAGGCTAAAGAAATTGCTAATGAAATTGGCACTGAACCTATATTTATTCAAGGAAGAGTTTTCGTAGAAAAAGACAATTTGATGAAATTAATAGTAATGAAACAATACTATCTAAAGAAGAAACATTTAGGAATTCACCAAAAAAAAAAAAAAACATTTAGGACTTCGTATTTTTTATATAATATAGATCATGCTATTAGTTCATTTGATAAGAGGTTTGAACAATAACAATTGTATGAAAAGATATTTGGGTTTTTGTTTGATTCTAATAAACTGAAAATGTGTGATGATTTAAACTTAAAGTCTCGATGTAGTTATTTAGAAATGAGTTTGAAATATGGTGATTTATTAGATATTGATGGAGATGAACTCTTTCTTGAGCTAAAGTTTCTCAAGGAGCTTTTACCAATGGAAAGTATGGGGGCAAGTGATATGTTGAATTTTCTTATACAATTTGATAGTTTTCCATATACTATTACCGTTGCTTCCGCAGAAAGAAGTTTCTCCAATTTGAAGCTATTGAAATCATATTTGAGGACATCTATGTCACAAGAAAGGCTAAATGGACTAGCTTTGATAGCAATCGAGAATGATTTCTTAGAAGAACTAGATGTAGATATTTTGGCTAGTGATTTTGCTTCAAAACATGTACAAAGAACAATATTATTTACTTGAACATTGTATTTTTGATCTGATTAGTTTTGTAAAGAAAAAAATTTTTAGTAGTTTTGTGAAGAAAAACAAATTTGGTGTATGTAAGGCCTTATTTCTTCTACCGCGCCGGGTCACAACGAAGCTTGAGCGGCGCTGTTGTGGATCCTATAGAGTCGGAGAGTCCTTATGTTCTCGTCAATTCAAAACCGTAGGATTCACAACTCATTTTGTGGCAGTTTATAGTTGATCGCATGAAATTAAAAGAATTGTACACTACATTGACACTATTCAGAGACTAAATCGAAAACCTAAATTGGATTTCAACAAAAAATTCTGATTTACATCGAGTCCTTAAGTTGATTGTTCTTTAGTTTTTCTTAGTTATCCCTTATATATCCATTGAAGTTGATGACGAGAGAATTCAATTAGAAAGTAAGCAAAATCTGTATAATTTGGATATTTTTTTATTTTTCTTCCTTAAACGGTTTTCTTATTAAAATTTTTGTTTTCTTGTTACAACATAACTTAAACTAGACAAACCAAAAAGGGAAACTACAAAGCTCAAAACCTAATAAAATTGGACCCGGTTCGAGATAAAGAAAACGAAAATCAGCAAAACTACAAAACCAAAATTAAACTAAGCCACCACCTAACCATAAAATGACGCCTCTGCTCCGCTGCCTTCGGACGAGTAAGCTGATTTAACCGTAGCCAAAGCCAAAAGAAAAGATGCCACCACAGAAATGACAAGACTTGCGCCGCCGAAAGCCTCCACCTGAAAAAACGAACCGAAAGGAGAAAGAGAGAATGGAAAGTACATCCGAGGGCGAAGAGCTGGTTCACGCCTAGGATAAGCTAAGGATCATCATTGTCGCCATTTTCGGTCTACCACCACAACCAGAGAAATCTCCGCAGCTCCGCCACCGTCCTTAAGTAGCAGCAAGCCGACGAAAGAGAGCCCCAGTGGATCTTGAGCCCAGATCATCTCCAAAGCCGTAAACCCCACCACCAAACGAGACACCCTCCCATCAACTATGACGAGTGATATACTGGATTTATTCTTTATTTCTACTGCAAGTGCACAACTTATAATTGTAATACATAAAAGTTTGATTTCAAAAGAACCAGTTAATATGATCCTGGGTGAGAGGATCCTTTGCCCTTGGATGCACTTCGTGATGGTTGATGGATTGAAGATGATTCTCGATGGATGATGGTTGAATGATTGAAGCGGAAGACTTAAAAGGGGATTTGCGGATTAAGTGATTGATGAACAGATGATTGATGAAGTTGTGATGATGGATGAGAGTGTAATGATCGAATGGAAGACGAAGAGTTGAGATGGAGATGAGTAAAGGTAGAGATGAAATCAACAAGAGATGTGGAAGTCTCTTGCAAACAAACTCGGCAAATCCAAGGATATGACGCACCAGGGATTCAGCGAGGGTTCCTTGAACAAATCCAGTGATATGACACACACAAGATTCGCACAAGGGCTTTGGATATGACACACCAAAGATGATTTACTTTCGAAAGGTTTTTGATTAAAAAGATAGATAAGAGTTTTTGTGGAACAAAGGCAGAAATATAAAGAGAAGGAAGTCTCGGTACAGGCACCAAGACTACCTCGAAACTAAGCAAGCAATAAAAGAGAAAGAAGACCAAATTCAAATTTGAAAACTAAAGAAGCGGCTGGTTGTCTTCAATTAGGTTAAAGTACGGATTTAGGTAGGTCTTCCAAAGTATGAGTAAAAGCTTCCGTTTGTTAAGAGCTTCTCGAATATGATCACTTGCTTCCTGAATACGGCCTTGATCAACAAATGGGTGATTTGGAAGTAATCCAATGCCTCATTAAAAACCTTCTTTGAAAAACCCAGTAGGACAAAACCAAAGTAAGGGAAAAATAGTACAAAAGGACCACTTCCCCATTTGCTGATTTCTTTCTGAATCTGAGCATCAGCTTCCAAATTTGTGTAGGCCTTCCGGAATCAGACCAATAGCTTTCTAATTCGTGTAAGCCTTCCAGAATTAGAGCAATATCTTCCTTAAAACGAGTTGTAAGTCTAAAGCTTCCTCAGCTACAAGCTCATCCTCAGCAACAAGCTTCAAGTGCATAGTCCTATCCATGATCATATCATCCTCTCCCACTGGAAAAGGATTTGACCTCAAATCCAAGTTATCTGCATGGACAAAGAAAAAATTAGTACTCGTTGAATGATGTAAAAATAGGGACTTACCTCCAAATCTGTTTAGGCTTGGTTTAAGCTTGTAGGTTGCATCTGGTGGTGCTTCTTTGGTCAGTATGAAACAGTTGACGCCCTCATGTTTATCCTGCTCCAAGTCTGGTGGTTTGAATTGTTTGTATTCTTCTTTCCTTTGGATTCTTTTTGTGCGTTTCATGGCTGCTCCAAAACTTGCACTTGGCTCTCTTGACAAAGACAAGCAAATCATATGTGTGTGATCAGAAACAAAAGAATCCTTAAGAAAATAGGTACTTACCTTAGCATGTTCGAGTTCTAAGTCCCTGGCTCTTATTAGGATTGGTTGTATCCATCCACGGCTTAAAGCATCCAGTGCTTCATATTTGTACACTGAAGGCCATTTGAAAGCGCTTCCCAACTCCTTGTGGTCTTCCTTTGTGGTGTTCCTGATCTCGGCTTGTTGAGTTTGTTAATCGTTTGGTCCTTAACATAGTTTAACCTGTACCAACCAAAAGCAAGTAAGGCTTCATTCGTTTTTGAGAGTCCAGATAGGTACCTCGAGTTAGTTGCTGTGGAGTTCATGGGCGTAGATCTAATGGCTTTTCCTTGATTGCCAAAGTGTCCAAAACTCCTTCAGTTTCTTTCTAGGCACTCATGGCACAGAACAAGTGCATTATACTTGAAATAGAAAATTCAAAAACAGAGTATTTGAAACTATAGCCTGCTATGAAGTTCAGACCATATTGAATCAGGTTATAAGTTTCACCCATCTTGGTACCAATCAATAGATGTGGCATATGAACA
Organism: Isatis tinctoria; assembly: GCA_010577795.1. NCBI lineage: Eukaryota > Viridiplantae > Streptophyta > Magnoliopsida > Brassicales > Brassicaceae > Isatis > Isatis tinctoria. The sequence goes on along the minus strand of CM021248.1, from coordinate 15,055,559 downwards.
AGGTCAGATTGCTCATGTAGTTCAAGCGCAAGTGGCTCATAAGCCTTGGCTCGTTCTGCTTCAAGTTTCTCCTTTTGACATATACCTTTCTCAGCTTCTTTTGTACAAAGCAAGAGTGTTATCATGTAATAAGAGTTATTGGAAACAGTTAGGTTCAGTTGATCACTTACCTTGGCTCGTTCATGCCCTTCTCGGCGTCTGGATTGGCTTTCCCTTTCTGAAGAGCGAGGAGCGAGTTTCATGGCTGGACTTGCGTGTGGGATTGAATTCTCTTCTGAGGGTTTCCTTTTGTTGTTCCATCATTTGATCTAGTCTTGGGCATTTTAACCGAAATCGAAATACCGAACCGAAACCGAACCGAAATAACCGAAACCGAACTGAATTTTATGAAACACCCATTGGATATTGAATTGAGAATTTACGGATACCCGAACCGAACCGAAACCGAACGGATAACCGAATGGATAACCGAATATCCAAACACGATCCATATACCTAAAAATATTATTTATATTTATATTTAAAATAACTAAATAATTAAAATTAACCAAATATTACTAAAAAAGCTGAATTATCCAAAATTATCCAAATTTTTTTATCCAAAATATCTGAAACTATCCAAATTATCCGATATTATCCGAAAAATATAAAAAAAACCGGAACCGAAAAAATTGAAAACCGAAAAAACCGAACGCCCAGGCCTACAAATTTTGATCCATGATCTGTTCCATCCGAGCCATAATCTCTTTCACAAACATATCATTGATCACAGGTTTCTCAGCTTTGAAATCTGTTGAAGTTGTCCTTTTCTCTCTTGGAACCTTTGAAACCGTGTGGTCTTTCTTTGGCTTTGGCACATACTGATCCCTTAGGAGCTTCTTCATTTCGTCCCAAGTGGTGATATATGGCTCCTTGTAGTACCAGCGATCCTCTTGCTCTTGCCTCCACCCCCTACGAACCTCTTCTGAGCTGATAAATTGCATAATCCAATCTCTTCTCTTTTAAGATGTTGTTGTAGTAAAACCAATCCTCCATGTTTCTTTCCCACTCTAGATAGTTTCCTTCTCCTGAAAAAGAATAGAGTTGAATTTCTTTAGCAGATTGGTGAGAAGTAAGGGAAAAAAAAACCAAAGCGATTAGAGGTGTGAGAGGTTTTATGTGATCTGCTCCATATTGGACTCCTTAATTCGTCTGGTGGCTTGGGTTTAAGGTCTTGTTCTCTCCTTTCCTGTTCTCTCTTATACTCCCCACGAGTTGAATCCCTCTCTTCTCCCATTACTTGCTTTCTCGTTTTGGGAATGGATTCAACAAGAGGCTGGTGGTGTTTGGGGCTTGTTCTCTATTGGACTAAGGCCCATATTGTATGTACTTACGGTTTAGGTCGAATGTAAACGCCTATGTATATAAAGGCATACGCTCTCAAACTTGGAACATAAGAAAACCCTTAATCACTTATAAAGCTTATCATGGTATGAGAGAAATAACCTACACTACTACAAGGTTTTGTCTCTCGATCTTGAGATCTCTTTTTCCGCAAACTCTGTTTAACAATGGGTGATGAATTAGCTCTTACTACCGCTGCCTCAACACATCGCAGACGGACTTCGCCGTACGATTTAACTTCGGGTGATAATCCGGGAACTCTCATCTCAAAGCCGTCGTTGCGTGGACTTAACTACGATGAATGGTCTACAAACGTCGAACTGGCACTTCAGGAAAGGAAGAAATTTGATTTTGCTGATGGGACAATACCAATACCTGTTGAGTCATCTCCTGATTATGAAGATTGGATCGAAAACAACGCTCTTGTGGTCTCTTGGATGAAGCTCACCATGGATGAAAACATCTCTACTTCTGTGATGCACATTGACGATGCACACGAACTCTGGAAACACCTACACATGTGATTCAGTGTGAAGAATAGACAGAGAGTCCAACGTCTTAAATCTGATGTCGCCACTTGTAGGCAGAAGGGTCTACCGATTGAGGCATACTTTGGGTGTTTAACTCAACTCTGGCGCAGTCTGGCTGACAACCAAAAAGCTAAGACAATGGAAGAGGTCCGTAAGGAACGAGAAGAAGACAAACTCCACCAGTTCCTCATGGGTCTCGATGAAACAGAGTATGGTGCCGTTAAATCCTCGCTTTTGTCTCGTGTGCCACTCCTTTCTCTCGAAGAAGCTTATCACATCGTGACACAAGATGAGGAATCCAAATCCCTTGGTCGTAAGCATACAAAGCAAGTGGAAGGAGCTAGTTTCGCGGTTCAAACTGCTAACAAGCCGCAGAGCTTTCCGACTAACAAATGTCAATCCGGACCTGTGTGCACCGACTGTGGCCGTAATGTTCATGTGGCCAAAAACTGCTTTCAACGAATTGGTTATCCTTCGTGGTGGGAGGTGAGAAAGTTACTTAAATCGGGTGGAACTAGGCAGAAGCCTTCAGCTAGCACAAGTCGTGACAGTGGTTCTGTCAAAGCAAATCATGTCACCGCCTCGCCTCCTGGTTTTTCTGTTGCTCATGGTCTTCATGTCTCTTCTCTGGTTTCTCCTCTGACAATTGCAGAAAAAGTCGGCTTCAGTGGTCTAACTGACTCTCAGTGGAAGACATTGGTTCACATGTTGGGTGAACATAAGCTCGATCACTCTGCTCCACCGTCTGGCAAGTCTTTCCTTGAATCATGGATAATAGACTCGGGTGCTTCGAATCATATGACAGGTGCACTCGGTTTTCTGCTTGATATTTCCGATATGCCTCATGTTATGATTAAATTTCCTGATGGGCAGTTTACTACCTCTACTAAGAACGGTAGTGTCCGATTAGGATCGTCTCTGCATCTGACTGATGTTTACTTCGTTGAAGAGACCATGACTGATGTTTACTTCGCTGATGTTTACTTTGCTGATGTTTACTTCATCTGACTGATGTTTACTTCTGTTTTTCAGTTGACTCGTGACATGGGTTGTATCGTGCAGCTATCTGATGAGTTGCGTATTATTCAGAACCGCATTACTCAGACGCTGATTGGAGCGGGTAGACAAAGACATGGACTGTACTTCTTTAGAGGCGTGGAGGTTTCAGCTACGATTCAAAGCTCTCATGTATTAACCAAGGAATTTTGGCATCGTCGCATGGGACATCCCTCTTCTAAAGCAGTGTGGTTTTTGATTTTAAGACTTGCGATATTTGTATCCGTGCTAAGAAAACACGATATTCTTTTCCTTTAAGCATGAATAAGACCAGTCTTCCTTTCGAAATGATTCATTGTGACTTATGGGGTCCGTACCGAACTACAGCACTATGTGGCTCTCGTTACTTCCTCACGATATTGGATGATTTTTCCCATGCAGTCTGGATATATTTGCTTCCGAGCAAAATGGATGCACCACTTCACTTTAAGAACTTTATCGCTCTCATTGATTGACAGTTCTCCACGAAAGTTTGCATCGTACGTAGCGACAATGGATCAGAATTTCTCTGTCTCTCTGTTACTTTGCTGAACAAGGTATTGCTCATGAGACATCTTGTGTTGGGACGCCACAACAGAACAGACGTGTGGAAAGAAAACATTGTCACATACTAAACGTTGCCGGTGCTTTACGGTTTCAGGCTGGTCTTCCGACTGAATTCTGGGGATATTGTGCTTTAGCTGCCGAATACCTCATAAATCGCACACCCACTGCTAATCTGCAAGGCAAAATGCCATTCGAGATAATCTACAAACGCCCACCTCTGCTTAATCACCTTTGTGTCTTTGGATGCACCTGCTATGTTCATAACCAAAAACATGGAGGAGAAAAATTTTCTGCTCGAGGAAGTCGTTCAGTGTTCATCGGTTATCCATTCAACAAGAAGGGTTGGCGAGTTTATAAAATTGAGACTGGAGTAATCTCTGTTTCGCGGGATGTGGTTTTTCTCGAAAATGAGTTTCCCTTGGCTACATCAATTGCTTCGCCATCTTCTCTGACATCTCCTTTGTTAGATTCGTCGTCATTGGAGTCTTACGACTATGATTTTGAACCTCTTCTGGTGTCTCTTTCATAAAATTCAGTTCCTGCTTCAGACTCTGTATCTCCTCCGGCTGGTTCTCTGACTCCGGTACAGACAACTGCGACATCTGATTCAACTATACCTGGTCAGTTAGTCTCGCCATCCGTTGCAGATATTTTCGATGATGTCACAGAAACCTCAACTCCGGATCCAATCGCTGAAACTTCTGATCTGCAGTCTGATGAGACTGAGATTCTTGGTCGTGGTCACCGCATCAAACGTCCTCCTACGAAGCTGTCTGATTATGTCGCAACACTGCTGCATAATCCTGAGCCTTCGTCTTCTCCATATCCTTTGGACAATTTTCTCTCTAGCTCTCAATTATCTACAACTTATCAGCCATACTTGATGGATATTACGAAAGGCTATGAACCTCGTCACTATGGCGAAGCTGTTCTCGACGAAAATTGGCGCCTGGCAATTGTAGATGAAATTGACGCTTGTGAAGAGAGTGGACCTTGGACTGTAGGGGATCTTCCTCCTGGGAAGAAAGCGCTAGGTTGTAAATGGGTCTTCCGACTTAAGTACAATGCTGATGGTTCTCTTGCTCGCCATAAGGCTCGTCTGGTCGTCCTTGGGAACAACCAAAAAGAAGGAGAAGACTTCAATGAAACCTTTGCTCCGGTGGCTAAAATAGTCACAGTTCGTGATATATCATGGTTTTTCTGGTTTTTCAGCCATGATATAAGTATGTTTATAGAGTCTTTTATTTGTTTTTGGAGTCTTTTCGAGTCTTTTGCAGGTTCAGATACATATTAGGCTTGATTGAAGATATTGGAGCATTTTGGAGCATTTAGTTTGAAGCATCTGAAGAGAGCAAGTTGGAGACCACTTTTGAGCCTGGTGTCGATCGACACCACTTATGAGTGTTGATCGACACCGATCGGGATTTGACAAATCGCCGAGTTTTGAAGAATAGAAAATTGCCCAGAAGTTTCCATTATTTACAAACAAGTCCTTTTCGTGTTTTGGACTATATTTAGGTTTCTAAAAGTCTTTTGTAAGCTTTTATCTTAGTTTTTACTTTGTGTTTTGGGATTTTGGCAAGAGAGCTTTGGAGAGACAAATCGGAACTCACCTTGTTAGAGAGAAGATTTCGAACTCCCTTAATACTCTTTTTAATATCTTAATGCAATTTATTCAGATTATGATTTGTGTTTCATCAACCATGTCTGAGTAATCTACTTGTTAGATTTAGGGTTTTTCTAGGTTGATGATGAATTGTTGAATTGAATAGAATTGTTAGGGTTATCAATTGGTTTCTTCATCTAGATTGAATCTAATGCTTGTTCTGGATTGATCACCTGGAATTTAGATCTTAGGATAATTAGTAGACACGAAAGTGTTATTGATTTCCTGAAAATAATCTTAGATGAGCAAAATAACTATTCGCAAAGAGATTTGGTTTAGGTATTTTGTGAACATATCGAACTTGATTTTAATGCATGTTTGAGCCTTTGAATTTGCAAAGAGATTTGGAATTCTAGGATCTAGACATAGAAATCTCTGCAACGAGAGTTGATTGATTTGAATATTGTGTTTCGAGTTCAAGAACGATTCTTCATTAAACCCTTAACATCCTGTCTGGTTTGCAATTCTGAATCACCTAAAGAATTTCCCTAAGTCTAGCGCTTTCTCCATCAATCTACAAACTTGTTTGATTTCGTTGCTGTCTTTTAATTACAATATCTCTCGTTTAGATTAATTCGAAAACCTTTACTCTATTGTGCGAATCTTGAATCTCTGTGGAATTCGACCCCTAAGTATTACAACTGATCTCTTAATTTGAGAGAGTAGTTCAAAGGGTTAATTTGAGCATATCAAATTTTGGCGCCGTTGCCGGGGATTCTTTGAATTCGCCATTAGATTAGGAATAGAATTTAGTCTAAACATTTTATTTCTTGTTACTTACATCTGTTCTATCTCTTTTCTTGTTTTTCAGGTGTATGCATTCTCGCAATACCCGCAGCAACAAACAAGTTCAGCTTTTGAATCTCACGAATCAGGAGTTGTTAGAGTTAGAACGAACGAACCTTAAGGCAAAGAGATCAGTAGCAATGAATCGGAGAGTTATCATTCGACCTGATGCTACTGGAGTCTTACGAGACCAACAGGGTCAAGCCTACAACGAGAACGGCGACTAGATTGATGACCAGGGAAATGTCATCCAAGAAATCATTGTACAAGATGATGCGAACGCAGCTAGAGGGAGGACTCTTGCTGATTTTAACAGGCCTGATCTTTTCTACGTAAACAGGTCTGCGATTCGCCCTCCTACTTTCCCAAGGAATGATTTTGAGTTGAAGCTTGTCTACTTCACTCTTGTGGGTCAACATCCTTTTCATGGTCTTCCTCATGAGCACCCTATGGATCACATTGAGAAGTTTGAGGACTTGGTGACAAGCATCAAACTGAATGGAGTCACTCAGGACTATCTTCTGTGCAAGTTATTCCCATATTCTCTTGCTGGGGATGCAGCTTACTGGCTCAAGAATGAGAGTCCAGGTTCTCTAACCACTTGGTCTGATACCAAGACTGCCTTCCTCTCCAACTTCTTTGATGATGCAAGGTCTGAAGATCTGAGAACTAAAATCTCTACATTCAAACAAGAGCCTACTGAAGCCTTCAAAGCTTCTTGGTTGAGGTTCAGGTCATACCAGAGAGACTGTCCCCATCATGGGTTCAGTGATGTTCAGTTGTTGGGCATCTACTTCAGAGGAATTGACTGGAGGTATCAAATGGCTTTGGATGCTGCAAGTGAAGGAAACTTCAACACTAGAAGTCCAGCTGAAGCTAGAAAGCTTATTGAAAACTTGGCATATAGCAATAGTACCAAGAATGCAGACTTTGAGAGGAAGAAAGCAGCTGGAGGAATGGATGGAAGCCAAATGGCTGAAGTGAAGGCAAAGCTAGACTCAGTTCACAGCATTCTTGTGGGCCAGAAACATGTTCAATTTGCTGCAGAGGTTGAGACTCTTGAACAAGCTGATGAAGGTCAAGAAGAGGATGTGAATTATGTTGGTGGAACAGGTTTTCAGAATCAGAGGTATGGAAATCAACAAGGGAACAGGCCTTACAATAGTTATGGTCAGAGGAGTGCTTTTACAGGCAATCAAAACTCCTCTGGTTTTACTCAGAAGCCTCAATTTCAGAAGCCTGCTTTCCAGAACAACAGCAACAGCAACAGCAACTTCCAAAGGACTTATGGTTCTTCTTCTTATCAACCAATTCCTCCACCAAATGCAGAAAGCAAGATGGAGAGCATGCTGGAGCAGATTCTTGCAGGGCAGACAAAGCTGACAGTGGATTTTAATGGGAAACTTGACTCTATGTACTTGGATCTGAACGGGAAGTTTGAAGCTTTGAGCACTCATGTCAAGAAGTTGGATACTCAGGTTGCACAAACAGCTTCATCTATGAAAAGGCAAGATGGTTTCCTTTCTGGAAGGACAGATACTAATCCAAAACATTCGTGTAATGCCATCATGCTAAGGAGTGGAAAACAGCTTGACTGAGTTGTGAAGAAGGGCCTCAATACAGATGAAATCGTGGAGATTGAGGACTTGATGATGATGATTTTGACGTTCCGGAGACGGTGTCGACCGACACCAACCTTGGGTGTCGATCGACACCACCCAAAAATCCTGAAGTTTCGACTCATGACGGACGTTTGTCGACCAGTCCGGTCGACACTACTTTAAAGGGATCGACACCGGTAAGTGTCGACCGACACCAACCTGGTATCGATCGACACCCTTCGCGGAACACACCAAAGCCGGCTAAATCTCCCATACCAGCTGGGGAAAACGTCTATAAACCGAAGATTCCCTTCCCGAAGGCTTCCAAGAAGTCTAAACAGGAACTAGAGGATGCTAAGTGCAAATCTATCATGGAGAAACTGATTGTTGAGATTCCTCTTGTTGATGTTATGAAGACTTCTCCCATGATGAGAAGGTATGTGAAGAGGATGGCTACTCAAGATCTGAGTGTTGAGCAAGGAGTGATGATGATTTCTGCACAGGTCAGTGCTGTTATTCAGAACAGAATTCCCAAGAAGCTCCCTGATCTTGGAAGTTTTGTGTTGGCTTGCACTATCTTTTCTAATAGATTTGAAAGATCTCCGTGTGATTTGGGTTCTAGTGTGAATTTGATGCCTCTATCAGTTGCAATCCGCCTGGGAATGACTGATTTTCAACCAACTAGAATCACTCTTGTTCTAGCTGATAGATCCCTTAGAATCCCAGAAGGTGTTTTAGAAGATGTTCCTATCCAGATTGGTGATTTCTTGATCCCCACAGACTTTGTGGTGCTGCAGTATGATGAGGAACCCAAAGATCCTCTTATTTTGGGAAGATCTTTCTTGGCTACTGCTGGTGCTATAATTGATGTGCAGAATGGAAGGATAGGCCTACATGTGGGTGATTTGGTGATGAACTTTGACATGGACAAGATTGTCAAGAAACCCACTATTGATGGACAGACCTTCTATGTGGACACACTTTCAGATCTTACTGAGGAAATCTTCAATGAGATGCACTCTGAAGACCCATTAGAGAGAGCTTTGATCACTTCTACAGCTGAGCATCTAGATGACCAAGCAAATGGATATGCAAAGATGATGGATGCTAGTGAGCAAGTTATGAAATTGGTTGCCCAAGAGGAGCTAGTTGGGACTTCAGAGAAAGCTGCAAAACTTGGTGATTGGAGTGTAGAGAAAGCTCCCAAACTTGAGCTGAAACAACTTTCTGAAGGGCTAAGGTATGCATTTCTTGGTGAAAATTCTTCATACCCTGTAATTGTTAATGCTTATCTCAACAATGCAGAGCTCACTTTACTGCTAAGCAAGCTGCGCAGATTTCGCAAAGCTCTTGGCTATTCTCTTGATGATATTTCAGGTATCTCTCCAGACTTGTGCATGCATAGGATCCACCTTGAGGATGAGACAAAGTCATCAATTGAGCACAAGAGAAGGTTGAACCCCAATTTGCAGGAAGTTGTCAAGAAGGAAATCATGAAATTGCTGGAAGCTGGAGTCATCTACCCTATCTCAGACAGCAATTGGGTCAGTCCAGTGCATGTGGTTCCTAAGAAAGGAGGTGTTACAGTGGTGAAGAATGAGAAGAATGAGCTGATTCCTACAAGGACTGTGACAGGGCACAGGATGTGCATTGATTACAGGAAGCTGAATGCTGCAACAAGGAAAGATCACTTCCCCATGTCATTCATTGATCAGATGCTGGAGAGGTTAGCAAACCACCCTTATTACTGCTTCCTCGATGGGTACTCTGGGTTCTTTCAGATTCCCATCCATCCAGATGACCAGGAAAAGACCACCTTTACCTGTCCCTATGGCACTTTTGCATATCGCAGAATGCCATTTGGACTCTGTAATGCTCCTGCGACATTTCAGAGATGCATGATTTCTATCTTTACAGATATGATTGAGGATTTTATGGAGGTCTTTATGGATGACTTTTCTGTCTACGGGTCTTCCTTTAAAGACTGTCTTGATAATCTCTGCAAAGTTTTGGCTAGATGTGAAGAAAAGCACTTGGTTCTCAACTGGGAAAAATGTCACTTCATGGTGAAAGATGGTATTGTACTTGAACACAGAGTTTCTGAAGCTGGGATCGCTGTTGACAGAGCTAAGATCGAGGTGATGACAAGTCTTCAGGCACCTGATAATGTGAAGTCTGTGAGGAGTTTTCTGGGACATGCTGGGTTTTACAGGAGGTTCATCAAGGATTTCAGCAAAATTGTCAGACCACTTACAGCACTTCTCTGCAAGGATGTGAAATTTGAGTTCAATGCTGAATGTCTTTCAGCTTTTGAGCAGATCAAGAAAGCTTTAGTGAGTGCTCCAATAGTGCAACCACCAGACTGGGATTTACCATTTGAGGTAATGTGTGATGCCAGTGATTTTGCAGTAGGAGCTGTGTTAGGACAGAAAAAGGACAAGAAGCTTCATGCCATCTATTATGCAAGCAGAACACTTGATGATGCACAGAGAAATTATGCAACTACTGAAAAGGAGTTGTTGGCTGTAGTGTTTGCTTTTGAAAAATTTCGTCCATACTTGGTTGGATCTAAGGTGATTGTGCATACAAATCATTCTGCCCTCAAATACTTGATGCAGAAAAAGGAGACAAAGCCAAGATTGCTCAGATGGATTCTCCTTCTTCAAGAGTTTGATATTGAAGTTAAAGACAAAAAAGGAGTGGAGAATGGAGTAGCTGATCATCTCTCAAGACTCAGAGTTGAGGAAGATGTTCCCATTGATGATTTTCTGCCGGAAGAGAATGTTTACATGGTTGGAATTGCATCAGAATGGATTTGGTGAACAAAAGGCAAAGTAGTCGGAGTGCAGACATGGTGTCGATCGACACCACTGCTGGGTGTCGGTCGACATCCCTGAAATTCCTCGAACTTCGAGTCATGGCGGACGTTTGTCGATCGACCCGATCGACACCAATTTATTTTGCTCGACACCACCTAGTGTCATCGACACCCGTCGCAAATGAGCCCAGAAACTGCAGAACCTGAAGGTTCGACTTGGAAATTGTAAACAGCTGCTGTAGCTGTTCCTGATCACCCCTGGTATGCTCATATAGCTAATTACCTTGCTGCAGACATTGATCCAGGTCTCAAAGAGTATGCTAGGAAGAAATTCTTTAGTGATCTCAAGAGATATTATTGGGATGAGCCTTATCTCTACAGGCATTGTTCAGATGGAATCTACAGAAGGTGTATTGCAGAGTCTGAGGTTCCTGACATCCTTTTTCACTGCCATGGATCTGAGTATGCTGGACACTTTGCTACTTTCAAAACAGTGTCCAAGGTTCTTCAAGCAGGCTTTTGGTGGCCTACTATGTTCAAGGATGCTCAGATGTTTGTTTCTCATTGTGATGCTTGTCAGAGAAGAGGGAAGATCAGCAAGAAACATGAGATGCTACAAAAATTCATCCTTGAGGTTGAAGTTTTTGATTGCTGGGGCATTGATTTCATGGGTCCTTTTCCCTCTTCTCATGGGAATAAGTACATTCTAGTTGATGTGGACTATGTCTCTAAGTGGGTAGAAGCAATTACTAGTCCGAAGAATGATGTTGCAGTGGTTCTTAAGCTGTTTAAGACCATCATTTTCCCCGATTTGGAGTGCCTAGAGTTGTGATAAGTGATGGTGGTTCTCACTTTATCAACAAGGTTTTTGAAAAGCTGCTGAAAAACATGGTGTTCATCATCATGTGGCAACTCCATATCACCCTCAGACGAGTGGCCAGGTAGAGGTTTCCAACAGACAGATCAAGCAAATCCTGGAGAAGACAGTGGGCAAGATAAGAAAGGATTGGTCTACCAAGTGGATGATGCACTTTGGGCCTACAGAACTGCATACAAGACACCACTTGGCACTACACCATTCCATCTGCTTTATGGGAAAGCATGTCATCTTCCAGTGGAGCTTGAGCACAAGGCATATTGGGCTATAAAGACAATGAATTTCGACATCAAGCCTGCTGCAGAGAGGAGATTGATTCAGCTAAATGAGTTGGACGAGATTAGATTTCATGCTTATGAAAACTCTAAGCTGTACAAGGAGAGAACAAAGGCTTATCATGATAAGAAGATCATCTCCAGAAACTTTGAACCCAATGATCAGGTACTTCTGTATAACTCTCGTTTGCAACTGTTTCCTGGTAAATTGCGTTCTCGTTGGTCAGGTCCTTTCACTATCACGGAGGTTCGACCATATGGTGTTGTAGTCCTGCGGAACTCAAAAGGCGAAGAGTTCACTGTGAATGGACAAAGGGTGAAACACTATTGGGCACAAGCCGAGATCCCTGACGGACACATTGTTCGTTTGGATGATACACCATCCGCCTAACCTGCAGCCAAGTCAAGCTAATGACTAAAAACAAGCGCTGAGTGGGAGGCAACCACTGGTAAGTCTGTACATATTCACTCTTCGTCTTTATTTTGTTCCACTAATTTTTAGTTTTGATTTTCATTAAGGTTTTTCAGATTAAAAAAAAAAGGGTCGAGTAATTTGAGATTGGTGTCGATCGACACCACTAATCAGCGTCGATCGACACCGAGACCGATACACACGAGGTAAGTGCATTTAAACCCTCGAGTTTTTCTTCATCTTCACTCTCTTTCGCGACAGCTCTATCCCATCTTTGATCCACCGTAACTTCCACATTCCTTCACCGATTTAAGTGATTCAAAGCTCCATTCCACTCGTTTTTCTGTGCTCTACTCATATCACTGACCCATTCTCTCGATCTGCAAAGGTATGACCTTCTAAATCTCGAATTTCAATTAGGCTCAACTTGGGTAAAACTCGAAATTTCACTCTCTGCATTTGATTAGTTGCTGGATTCAACTTGTTTCTGTTGTTTTAGAGTGAATTTCGCCTTGACCACACGATTTTCATGGTCGAATTTGTTTGCTTTTGAAATTTTCGAACTTGAGACAAACCCTAAGTAGAAATCGGTTTTAGAAGTGTTTTTAGGATCGAATTGAGACGAATATGTATTGATTGTGGTGCTCTGGACTCTTCTCTGTGATGAATTTGGCATAAACCTGTGATTCGACGTGATTTTTGACAATCCATGATTGGTGTCGATCGACACCAGCCTCGTGTCGGTCGACACCCTTCGTGTTGTTTCGGACATGCGTTCGGTTGCTGATTTCTGCATTGTCTCTTCTTCTTTTTGCGTGCAGATGACAAAAACTGGTAAACGCCAACGCACAGAACAAGCATAACCCTCCACTTCTGCTTCTGCCGACCTTCCCACAGAACTTGCACCATGGCCAAGAAGAGAAGGTCAGAAGTTTGTCCCAACTCCGGTTTGGAGTCAGTCGGAAAAGGAGATTGCTACTTCCGAGGAGTGCCTTTCTCGCCCAATAGCAGAGCGTTGGGACGACTATGACACGCTCTTCTATAATACATGGCGCGAAGTTGATATCCGTCCTACTCGGTACCCCGATCCCGCTACACTTCGACGGATGGGTATTCACGACGAGGTTCTCCAGTTGCTAGACCAGATGGGGCTGGGTACAATGGCGACACAGACGCACGATTGTTATCCTGAGCTTGTTTGCCAGTTTCTTGCGACGGTTCGGGTCTATTACCCAAACGAGCCAGCCCGAGATGCCCGAGAAGGCGTTCTCACGTTTCTGATTTGAGGAGTCCGCCACCGCCTTCCTTTACCTGAGCTGTGCACCATTTACGGGTTTGATCCGAGTTTCAGACACTCCACATTGCCAGAGCATTTCTCGGACGTGCAGACATTCTGGTCCTACCTCGGACAGGGCCCTTACGACTGCATCGCCCCTGAGCTTGAGAGCCCGGTTCCTGAGAGCACAGTTAGTCTTGGTGCTGTTTTTGCCCATCACTTGGTCTCTTTGAAGACCAAGCCCTTCTCTGGCGGACGACGTAAGAAGCACGAGAGTGTCGGGAGTCTTCTCACTCCCATCTTCCACCATCTCGGGATTCGGACCAGTAATTGCTCTGTTTTATCTCCGCGCTCTTTGATGGACGAGGCCCACTTGAAGAGTGCACTCTAGCTTAGGCGTCAGATGCATTGGTCCTACAGAGACGATCAGGGGGAGCAGCTGATTTTTCTCCCACAGCCTGCCTTCACCACCATAGGACAGGATCCTGAGCAGCTTCGCTTTAGGCCTGCTCATACCGAGGTTGGGACTGCCCCCACTTCTCGTCGACGTAGAGGAGCCACTTCTACTGCTGCCACTTCCACCGCTGAGGACGACGTCGTCCCGGATCCTGCTGGGGATCGTCCATTTCTGTCCCTACCTACTCCACCTACCGTCCCTGCTGACAAGGCGACATTCCAGAAGTATGTGATCTCTGCTTTTCAAGCCATGTGGGACGCGATCACCCATCCTCGCTGCAGCGGTGTTCAGGCTACTTCACCAGTTCGCCGCCATCGCTCCCGCTCTCGTTCACCACCATCTCATGCCGCCGACGAGTCCGATGATGATTAGTCCTCTTTCTGCGGTTTTGTCTTTCTATCTTTTCTTTTATTATCTCTTCCTGCACTTGAGTCATTTTTCTGTTTTCGTTTGAGTCAGTCTATTATTTTTCTTTTTACTTTGAACTCTGTTGGATTATGATATTATGGTATGCTTGATCTTTATTATTACTTGTGTTTTCAGTGTTTTAACAGTGCTGACATTAGGAATCATGTTTTGGATTTCTAACTTTGGAATAAAACACAAGTCCAACAACGTCGTTGTCTGAATTCGGACTTGGTGTCGATCGACACCAAGCGAGTGTCGATCGACACCCTACGCGACTGCAGGTAAACAACCATAATTCTAACTCTGACATTGTTCTCTTTGCTTTCTTTTACCAATCTCAGACCTGTTAACACTGGGGACAGTGTTATTCAAGTCTGAAGGAGGTGGTTACTAATATTGGTTTTCTTTTTCTTTTGAGAGTCTTTTGTCAAAAATTTGTTTTTATTGAGTCAAAATTTAGTTGGGAACAATGAACTTTACTTGAAACAAACTGTCTTAGCTACTTCTTTAGTGACTATTCTTACAGACATTGACAGCAGTTTCTACCAACAGGAAATTCCAAAGGTAAATTGATCTTCCATTATCCCCACATTGTTTGAGTATTTAGATGATCCAGAGCTGGCCTAGATATAATGAATTTATTTTTCTCATCTTGGGGCTTGGTATACTTTGAATCGGATTCCTTGCTTAGGTCTGATAGGATTAGTCTGTGATTATGGTTTCCCTCTCTCTTCCCTTCATTGTCTCTAAAAAAAAAAGAATGAAAAAGAGTCATAGCTTTGAAAAGATTTAATTTGAGAAGTTGAATCATTCGATACTTCTAGAAAAAAAAAAAGAGAACAATCAGTCGATAAAATAAAATAAAATGATACCCTAGTAGGGAAAAATCGACTGATTGGAAGCGAGAAAAGAGGGAGAAAGGAAACTAGAAGCAAACTGTTCAATAAATCAATACTTGGGTGAGTAAGAGTCCATGTGTCCTTAGATCGATATTCCCTCGATGAGACTGCACTTTTAACTTGAATAAGGTCAGCAATGGAGATTCTAGATTACTCTTATGGGTTGTGGTTTGGAATCTGGATGGTTAGTAAGTCTGCGGAAAATTACTAGACTTCTTAACTTAAGTTGGTACGGTTTGATGTGGCTTTACTCTGGTTTTGTTGATTCAGTGTTCTAAAGGTTAAGTGAGTTCCTATGTTTTCAAACCTCTTTCACAGGTTCAGTCTTCTGTTTTGCTTGAGGGCAAGCAAAAAGCTAAGTCTCGGGGAGTTGATATATCATGGTTTTTCCGGTTTTTGATATAAGTATGTTTATAGAGTCTTTTATTTGTTTCTGGAGTCTTTTCGAGTCTTTTGCAGGTTCATATACATATTAGGCTTGATTGAAGATATTGGAGCATTTTGGAGCATTTAGTTTGAAGCATCTGAAGAGAGGAAGTCGGAGACCACTTTTGAGCCTGGTGTCGATCGACACCACTTATGAGTGTCGATCGACACCGATCGGGATTTGACAAATCGCCGAGTTTTGAAGAATAGAAAATCGCCCAGAAGTTTCCATTATTTGCAAACAAGTCCTTTTCGTGTTTTGGACTATATTTAGGTTTCTAAAAGTCTTTTGTAAGCTTTTATCTTAGTTTTTACTTTGTGTTTTGGATTTTGGCAAGAGAGCTTTGGAGAGACAAATCAGAACTCACCTTGTTAGAGAGAAGATTTCGAACTCCCTTAATATTCTTTTTAATATCTTAATGCAATTTATTCAGATTATGATTTGTGTTTCATCAACCATGTCTGAGTAATCTACTTGTTAGATTTAGGGTTTTTCTAAGTTGATGATGAATTGTTGAACTGGATAGAATTGTTAGGGTTATCAATTGGTTTCTTCATCTAAATTGAATCTAATGCTTGTTCTGGATTGATCATCTGGAATTTAGATCTTAGGATAATTAGTAGACACGAAAGTGTTATTGATTTTCTGAAAATAATCTTAGATGAGCAAAATAACTATTCGCAAAGAGATTTGGTTTAGGTATTTTGTGAACATATCGAACTTGATTTTAATGCATGTCTGAGCCTTTGAATTTGCAAAGAGATTTGGAATTCTAGGATCTAGACATAGAAATCTCTGCAACGAGAGTTGATTGATTTGAATATTGTGTTTTGAGTTCAAGAACGATTCTTCATTAAACCCTTAACATCCTGTCTGGTTTGCAATTCTGAATCACCTAAAGAATTTCTTTAAGTCTAGCGCTTTCTCCATCAATCTACAAACTTGTTTGATTTCGTTGCTGTCTTTTAATTACAATATCTCTCGTTTAGCTTAATTCGAAAACCTTTACTCTATTGTGCGAATCTTGAATCTCTGTGGAATTCGACCCCTAAGTATTACAACTGATCTCTTAATTTTAGAGAGTAGTTCAAAGGGTTAATTTGAGCATATCAGTTCGCGCTTTTCTTCAACAGGTCGTTGCTCAAAACTGGGAAGTTCACCAAATGGATGTTCACAACTCCTTTCTCCATGGCGACCTTGAAGAAGAAGTTTATATGCGGTTTCCTCCGAGTTTTCGAACAGATGGCAACACCAAGGTATGTCGCCTTCGTAAGTCTCTATACGGACTGAAACAAGCTCCACGTTGCTAGTTTGCTAAGTTGGGCTCTGCACTCAAGGACTACGTCTTCACTCAGAATGAGGCTGACTATTCCTTGTTTACTTTCTCGAACAACACTATTACTCTGTGCATTCTTGTTTAGGTCGATGGTATGATCATTACGGGCAGTTCTGTAGCTGTCATCACTGAGTTTAAGGCTTATCTGAGTATGTGTTTACGAATGAAGGATCTTGGTATTCTCCGATATTTTCTCAGCATTGAAGTTGCTCGGAATCCTTCAGGGATTTATCTTTGCCAACGCAAGTACGCATTGGATATTATCTCTGAAACGGGTCTCCTTGGCGTTAAACCAGTCGCTTTCTGCTTGAGAAACACCACCAACTTGCTCTTGCACCGGGTCCTTCTCTATCTTATCCGACGCGTTACCGTCGTTTGGTCAGAAAACTGATTTATCTTGGTGTTACTCGTCCTGAGTTGTCCTATGTTATCCACATCTTATCGCAGTTCATGAGTGATCCGAAACCAGATCATTGGGAAGCAGCCCTTCGCGTGGTCCGTTACCTAAAGTCATCTCCAGGGAAGGGTATTCTTCTCTGCGCAAACACGAGACTCACTATTGCTGCTTGGTGCGACTCTGATTGGGGGTGCTTGTCCGCTTACGTGACGTTCTTTTACGGGCTGGTTTATTCAGCTGGGTGATTCTCCTCTGTCATGGAAGACTACTAAACAGGATTTGGTATCACGATCATCAACAGAGGCTGAATACATAGCCATGGCAGACGCGGTTCAAGATATTCTTGGTTTACGGCAGCTGTTACCTGCGCTGGGAGTCGACTCACAACTGGTAACGATTCATTCTGACAGTCTCTCCGCCATCAATCTCGCTCACAATCCTGTCTATCACGCTCGCACCAAACACGTAGGCATGGACTGTCACTTTATACACGACGAGATACTTCGAGGAGTTATTTCCACCAAACATGTCTCCACGAAGTCTCAGCTTGCTGACATTATGACCAAAGCTCTCGGACGCACGCAGTTCGAAGATTTTTTGCTCAAATTGGGTGTTTGTAACCTGCACACTCCGCCTTTGGGGGGGGGGGGGTATTGGGCTAAGGCCCATATTGTATGTACTTACGGTTTAGGTCGTATGTAAATGCCTATGTATATAAATGAAAGGAATGTCCTGGAGATCATACTTGTATACACTCTAACATAGTTGTTAAGTCGAGATAAGACTATCATGTGATGTTGGGTAATTATAATGCTTTGCTAGAAGCCGCTTATAATTTATGAGTAGTGAACTCATTGCCAACATCATATGATCCTATGGGGTCACACACCTAAGCAAACTGGATAACGAGTACTGGGAATGATCATTAAAGTAATGATCTCATCAATGTGTAATTGTTGCACGTTGATATCGAGTTTATAAGTGCGTGTCGATCGACACAGCTTATTGGTGTCGATCGACACCACTCGGGATTAATGATACCGGGTTTAAATTAACGACTCAATTTAAACCGGTTAATCCAAGGGTTTATGGGATTTCGTGCTTGACTCCTATATATAGGAATCAGAGCCACGAAATCACTTTAAGGTCTTACCCTAGCCGTCGAGACAGAAACTCAAGAGTTCCCAGAGGCACTAGCATCCCTGATCCAGTCTTGTGTGCGTGTGGACTAGCTATAGAGGCGCAACCTTTGAGGCGCTCCAGATCTCGTTTTACCTAAATAATTCCGCTGCAAAACTCTAGGTAAATCCTTGATCTGAGGACATAGATTCAATAACATGATCTTGTGGCAATAGGAACTTGATAGTTTTAAAGAGTTAAAACCTGACAAATTCCTACAGTGGTAGCAGAGCCATATGTTTAATTGAATCTGTAACATGCTGTGTTTGTGTAATGAATTCGAATTTGAGTTTTGAAATCATTAGGAATCGCATGTTAGATCTTTTGTGTCAAAACGTTTTGATAAAAGAGAGAACTAGGGTTTCTGCGCGGCGGTGTCGATCGACACCAAGCGTGTGTCGATCGACACCGGCCTTTTTCGCATAGAAAACTTCTGTGTCGATCGATTGATCGACGTTCAGGAAACCGCAGTGTCGATCGACACAAGGGTGGTGTCGATCGACACGCGTCGATCGCGGTCGGTTCAATTGGATTGAACCGGACTGGTACGATCGGTCTAATCGGGTTTAATCTATTTCATCACGATTGAACTGGTTAGCTGGTGTCGACCGACACAAGGGTTGTGTTGATCGACACCCGAGTTAACCGACACCGGTTTAATTGGATTGAACCGAAATCGATTGGTTTAATCGGGTTAGACTTTAACCGCGATTACATCAATCGACCGATTTTTCGCGTCTCGAATCATGTGGTGTCGATCGACACCAAGCGTGTGTCGATCGACACCGACACTGATTCGAATTTCCAAACTTAATCAATTTAATTAGATTAAAAGATTTTGTGAGAATATTAATTCTAATCTTTCTCAACACATATATGATATGTATTGAGGTTTATGTTTCATTCCTCAAACATAATATCAAGCATTTTATGTCTTCCCAGTTCTTGTCAACTGCCAAGACTCGTTTTGTTGTGTGATGGGCTTGCCAAAGCAAGGCGTTCGCAATTACACGAGTACGGCAGGTGGTAATCGTGATACTACATGACTCAAAGATTGGTTTGCTTGACTGGGCTATCAAAATGGTTTTGGGCCTTGAGACATATGATCGGTTTTGATATATGATATCAATCCGAGACAAGAGTCATATTGGATATGACTAGCAAATGAGTTGCTTACCTAAATAACTGAAGTCTGGGCGATGAGCCAAAGCTCACTCAGATTTCAGTGAAATATGGATCTTGGATCATTATATTCTATTAGAGGAAAATTAAATTAGAATATAGTGTGAGTTTTCTTAATTGTTAAGATTTCTCAACCTTTGAAACATCAAAACTAATTAAACTCTCTTCTTTTCTTGATTCAGCTATGACAACCAACAACACAAACTCATTCACGTTGAGATCCGTCCTTGAGAAGGAAAAGTTGAAAGGATCCAACTTCTTGGAATGGTATCGGAATCTGAGAATAGTTCTCAGACAGGAAAAGAAGGACTATGTCCTTGAAAGGCCTCTTCCTGAAAAGCCGAGATCCAATGCTCCCAATGCAGAAAAGGAAAGGTGGGAAAAGCATTCGGATGATGTGACAAATGTGATTTGTCTGATGCTGGCCACGATGAACTCGGAACTGCAGAAGCAGTTCGAGAACGCGGGGTCACCGATCGAGATGATCACTACCCTGAAATCAATGTTTCAGGAGCAAGCTCGCACTGAGAGGTACCAGACGGTCAAGTCTCTCATCTAGTGCAAGCTGTCTAAGGACAGTCCAGTGAGTCCTCATGTCATTAAGATGATGGGTTATATTGATAACCTGGCTCGACTGGACTCTCCCCTTAGCCAAGAGTTGGCTACGGACATCATCCTGCAATCCCTGCCGTCTACCTTTGATCAGTTTGTTCTAAACTACAATATGAACAATCTGACGAAGTCTCTGACTGAGCTGCACGGCATGCTCAAGACGGCAGAGCCCAACATCAAGAAGGCCAAACCTGAAGTACTTATGGTACAGAAGGGTAAAGGGTTTAAGAAACCCGCTAGAGGCAAAGGAAAGGCAAAGGCTGTCCAGGTTGAGAATCAGGACAGGCCTGAGCAGAGTTCCAAGCCCAACATGGCCCCACTGATGCTGACATTTGCCTTTATTGCAAGAAGCCGGGGCATTGGAGGAGGAATTGCAAAGAATTCCTGGAAGGTCTGAAGAACCTAAAGAAGTCGTACGAGACGACATCTAAAGGTATTTATGTTATAGAAGTAAATGTTGCTTCATATTCAGGTTCTAGTTCTTGGGTATTGGATACCGGCTGTGGTGCTCATATTTGTACTAATATGCAGGACCTGCGCAGCAGTAGAACGCTGAAGAAAGGACAAGTGGACCTGCGAGTTAGGAATGGAGTAAGAGTTGCTGCATTAGCCGTAGGAACTTATCATTTGTCTTTGCCTTCTGGCATGGTTTTAGAGTTAGAGAATTGCTACTATGTACCTGCGATAAGCAGGAATATCATTTCTATTTCTGTTTTGGACATGAATGGTTTTGAATTTTCGATTAAGAACAAATATTGCTCTTTTATTCGAAATAATATATTCTATGGTAGCGCCCCATTGGAGAATTGGCTTTATATTCTCAACCAAACAATGCCGGTCTATAACATAATTAACAAACGGTTTAAAACCAATGACTCGAACCCGACTTTTCTCTGGCATTATCGTTTGGGCCACATTAATGAAAAGAGGATTCAAAAGCTCCATCGTGATGGGTTTTTAGACTCATTTGATTATGAATCATTTGAGAAATGTGAATCCTGCTTAATGGGCAAAATGACTAAAACCCCTTTCAACAAGAGAAACGAAAGGGCCAGTGACTTATTGGGCCTTGTGCATACCGATGTATGTGGCCCAATGAGCATCAGTGCTAGAGGAAACTTTAGGTACTTCATTACATTCACTGATGATTTCAGTAGATACGGCTATGTTTATCTCATGAAACATAAGTCGGAATCCTTTGAAAAGTTCAAGGAGTTCCAGAATGAAGTACATAACCAACTTGGCAAAAGTATTAAAGCTCTTCGATCTGATCGTGGAGGTGAGTACTTAAGCCAAGAGTTCGACGATCATCTTAAAGATTGTGGAATCATTTCACAACTTACTCCTCCTGGAACACCTCAATGGAATGGTGTGTCTGAGAGAAGGAATCGGACTTTATTGGATATGGTCCGATCGATGATGAGTCATGTAGATTTATCGTTATCCTTCTGGGGATATGCTCTTGAGACGTCTGCGTTTATGCTGAACAGAGTCCCATCTAAATCAGTTGAAAAGACTCCATATGAGATATGGACAGGAAAAGTTCCAAGTCTGTCTTTTCTGAAAATTTGGGGTTGTGAAGTTTATGTCAAGCGATTGATAACTGATAAACTTGCACCCAAATCTGATAAGTGCTACTTCGTAGGTTACCCTAAGGAAACCAAGGCGTACTACTTCTACAACCGATCCGAGAACAAAGTGTTTGTTGCTCGGAATGGTGTTTTTCTCGAAAGAGAATTTCTTTCCAAGAAAGACAGTGGGAGTAAAGTACAACTCGAAGAGATTCGAGAGTCACAAGAGGTTGTGGAACCAACACAACCGTTGGATTCACAAGAGGTTGTGGAGCCAGCACCTGTGGTGCCTGTAGTTCGCAGATCCGAAAGGATTCGCAACGAGGTCGAGAGATATGGATTTCTCATAACTCACTGTCATGATCTGTTGATCATTGACAGCGACGAACCTGCGAATTTCGAAGAAGCCATGATGGGCCCTGACTCCGAAAAGTGGCTTGAGGCCGCTGGATCTGAAATGGGTTCCATGTCACAAAACCAAGTATGGACTTTGGTTGATTTACCTGATGGTGTAAAAGCCATCGAGTGTAAATGGGTCTTCAAGAAGAAGATCGATGTGGATGGAAACGTTCAGATTTATAAAGCTAGATTGGTGGCAAAAGGTTTCAAACAAATTCATGGTATTGACTATGACGAAACCTATTCCCCAGTCGCCATGCTTAAATCTATTCGGATTCTCCTAGCAACTGCCGCTTATTATGATTATGAGATTTAGCAGATGGATGTGAAAACAGCTTTCCTTAACGGGATACTGGAGGAGGATGTGTACATGACGCAGCCTCCAGGTTTCACAGATCCTAAAAACGCTGGGAAGGTATGCAAACTTCATAAATCCATTTATGGATTGAAGCAAGCATCTCGGAGTTGGAACCTCCGTTTTGATGAAGCAGTCAAAATGTTTGACTTCATCAAGAACGAGGAGGAACCATGCGTATACAAGAAGACTAACGGGAGCGCAGTTGCATTTCTCGTGCTATACGTAGACGACATACTCCTTATTGGAAACGACATTCCGTTACTTCAGTCCGTAAAGACTTGGCTCGGAAGTTGCTTCTCGATGAAGGATATGGGAGAAGCCGCTTACATTCTTGGAATAAGAATCTATAGAGATAGATTAAAGAGGTTAATTGGACTCTGTCAAGACACTTATATCGATAAGGTCTTACATAGGTTCAATATGCATGATTCCAAGAAGGGCTTGCTTCCGATGTCACATGGCATCACTCTCAGCAAGAAGCAGTGTCCTTCGACACCTGCGGAGCGAGAGCGCATGGGTAGAATTCCTTATGCTTCAGCAGTAGGATCCATCATGTATGCCATGCTATGTACACGTCCGGATGTCGCCTGTGCTTTAAGCATGACAAGCCGATACCAATCTGATCCCGGTGAGAATCACTGGACTGCCGTCAAGACAATTCTGAAGTATTTGAGAAATACTAAGGATAAGTTCTTGGTGTACGGTGGATGTGATGAGCTTGTGATGAGTGGATACACCGATGCTAGTTTCCAGATGGACAGAGATGATTCCCGATCTCAATCTGGTTATGTCTTCTGTCTAAATGGCGGTGCAGTCAGTTGGAAGAGTTCCAAGCAGAGCACCGTGGCGGATTCCACAACCGAAGCTGAATACATTGCTGCTTCAGAAGCGGCAAAGGAGGCTGTTTGGATCAGAAAGTTCATGATTGAACTTGGTGTGATTCCTAGCATATCTGAGCCTGTGGCATTGCTGTGTGACAACAATGGGGCCATAGCTCAAGCAAAGGAACCTAGATCACACCAGAAGTCCAAACACATCGAGAGAAGATATCACTTGATACGAGAGATCATCGAGAGAGGTGATGTGAAGATCAATAGAGTTCCGACGGATGATAATGTTGCTGATCCTCTGACCAAGCCACTCCCACGGCCTAAGCATGAGAGTCATGTTGCTGCAATGGGAATTAGATTTCTTGAGCAGTAATCTTAGTTTGAGTGGGAGTCATTTATTTTGTTTTTGATGTTCTTGTAAACATATTTGGGTTATGTTTTATTTAATGAAATTGTTTCAGTATTATTTAATTGCATTATTAAATGATTAAATAATAGTCCCAAAATAATTTGAGACATTATTATAGGTCATCAAATGCGTGATTTGATCATGAAACCCTATAAACGGTAAATGTCATAAATTATTGAGGTCCCTAGTCGAATGTCATTAAATTGGGACATTAATGACCGCATGAGATTAGTATGTGATGTGACTGATGACCAAGTTTCATGGTGTCATTGATAGGAGTATCAAAGTCAATCACATAGATATGTGTTGAGAACACAGTATCGGGATTGACCCGCTAATGAGGACTCAACAAGATTGTTATATGAGTGTCATATGAGTCTCTCATTACGACTATAGAGTATAGTCCTTAGACCTGAGTTGATCATGATTTCCTGCACATGAATTGGTTTGCTTTGACTTTGTCAAACGTCAGCCGTAACTGGTGACTATAAAGACATTGATTGGACACGTCATGAAGTGCGTAGGAAACAGGGGATGGAACAAGATGGAATTTGTCCCTCCTATATAATGGGAGATAAATATCTCTAGGCCTACCGGAGATTTGGTACTGAGGAAATGTGTGGCCACACTCGAACGAGCTGAAAGTCAGTCGTTTGCTTTTATCAGTACAAATCAGAGTTCGATAAACATGATTTGACTTTATAAGGATGACACGAGCTCTTGCCTTATGTTGAATCGAGATATAGCGACAAAGGGATTATTGGAATAAGTTGATTCCAGTACAAGTGGGAGATTGAAGGGAATGTCCTGGAGATCATACTTGTATACACTCTAACATAGTTGTTAAGTCGAGATAAGACTATCATGTGATGTTGGGTAATTATAATGCTTTGCTAGAAGCCGCTTATAATTTATGAGTTGTGAACTCATTGCCAACATCATATGATCCTATGGGGTCACACACCTAAGCAAACTGGATAACGAGTACTGGGAATGATCATTAAAGTAATGATCTCATCAATGTGTAATTGTTGCACGTTGATATCGAGTTTATAAGTGGGTGTCGATCGACACCGCTTATTGGTGTCGATCGACACCACTCGGGAATGATACCGGGTTTAAATTAACGACTCAATTTAAACCGGTTAATCCAAGGGTTTATGGGATTTCGTGCTTGACTCCTATATATAGGAATCAGAGCCACGAAATCACTTTAAGGTCTTACCCTAGCCGTCGAGACAGAAACTCAAGAGTTCCCAGAGGCACTAGCATCCCTGATCCAGTCTTGTGTGCGTGTGGACTAGCTATAGAGGCGCAACCTTTGAGGCGCTCCAGATCTCGTTTTACCTAAACAATTCCGCCGCAAAACTCCAGGTAAATCCTTGATCTGAGGACATAGATTCAATAACATGATCTTGTGACAATAGGAACTTGATAGTTTTAAAGAGTTAAAACCTGACAAATTCCTACAATAAAGGCATACACTCTTGAACTTGGAACATAAGAAAGCCCTTAATCACTTCTAAAGCTTATCATTCTCTTCTCAGTCCTTGACATACCTAAGCAACAAAACACAGATACACCAGTAACAAGTCCTTTTTGTGACAGAATCGATCATACACAGAAAACACAAACAGATTCTTCAAATCACACCAAGTTTGCTGTAATAACCATTTTTGACAGTTTGATTTGATCGGACGAAATAAAATATCAAATCGTACTCAAAAATTCCGAAACCAATTTTAACAAACCCTAGACTCGTCCTAGTTTCTGGAACAATCAAAATGACAATTTTATCACAGGCCATTAATTATGAAAATTCGAACAATAAGGCACTCGTTTTAGATCAGAATATGAAAAGTAAAAAAACAAAACTAAAACGACACACAAATCAGATCAAGTTCGAATGGAATCAACACAACCTGGCAAGAAGTGGCTTTAATACCACTTAATATGATCCTGGGTGAGAGGATCCTTTGCCCTTGGATGCACTTCGTGATGGTTGATGGATTGAAGATGATTCTCGATGGATGATGATTGAATGATTGAAACGGAAGACCTAAAAAAAGGATTTTTGGATTGAGTGATTGATGAACAGATGATTGATGAAGTTGTGATGATGGATGAGAGTGTGATGATTGAATGGAAGATGAAGAGTTGAGATGGAGATGAGTGAAGGTAGAGATAAAATCGACAAGAGATGTGGAAGTCTCTTGCAAACAAACTCGACAAATCCAAGGATATGAAGTACCAGGGATTCAACGAGGGTTCCTTGAACAAATCCAGTGATATGACACACACAGGATTCACACAAGGGCCTTTGGATATGACACACCAAAGATGATCTACTTTCAAAAGGTTTTGATTAAAAAGATAGATAAGAGGTTTTTGTGGAACAAAGGAAGAAATGTAAAGAGAAGGAAGTCTCGGTACAGGCACCAAGACTACCTCGAAACTAAGCAAGCAATAAAAGAGAAAGAAGACCAAATTCAAATTTGAAAACTAAAGAAGTGGCTGGTTGTCTTCAATTAGGTCAAAGCACGGATTTAGGTAGGTCTTCCAAAGTATGAGTAAAAGCTTCCGTTTGTTAAGAGCTTCTCGAATATGATCACTTGCTTCCTGAATACGGCCTTGATCAACAAATGTGTGATTTGGAAGTAATCCAATGCCTCATTAAAAAGCTTTTTTGGAAAACCCAGTGGAACAAAACCAAAGTAAGGGAAAAAGAGTACAAATGGACCACTTCCCCATTTGCTGATTTCTTTCTGAATCTGAGCATCAGCTTTCAAATTTGTGTAGGCCTTCCGGAATCAAACCAATAGCTTTCTAATTCGTGTAAGCCTTCCAGAATCAGAGCAATAGTTTCCTTAAAACGAGTTGTAAGTCCTAAAGCTTCCTCAGCTAAAAGCTCATCCTCAGAAACAAGCTTCAAGTGCATAGTCCTATCCATGATCATATCACCAGTGTTACACTATGAGTTTGCAAGGAACTGAAAAGAAGCTAAGACAACAAATTGGTTTTTTATTGTCTCGATAACAAGTAACAAGATTTGAACAGTGAATTAAACTCAATTAAACAAGTGTTATACCAAGGAACTTTCGTAGGAAATTGAGAGCAAAGGATCGAACAAATATTCAGGGAAAAATTAAGCAAAAGTCTTAAACTCAAACATAAAAATAATACCAATCCACTTTCGTGGCATCAACAACTTTATCTAACAACCTAGAATCCTAAACTGTCGTTTGGTTCAAAATCACAGACAAGCATTACTGAACAGGTTCTATGTGTTCATGATTCGCCTTAACATCACTGTCATCGTTGGCTAAGGACAAATCGCTCACCAATGTCTCTTCTAGCAACTATAACACTTTTGATGAATAGATTAACCTAAAATCATTAATCAAGTGATCAGTTCAATCCAAATATTAAGACTAACAAATGGTGAAGACAATCAATTCAAATCCCTATTTGTGTTCAATCCATCAACTCATGAATCCTATTGAAATCCTTGATCTAACTAGAGGATCTACTTAGACATGGAAGAACAAAATACAGCAACTGATGAAAAAGAATCCATTAATATTAAAGCATAGATAATAGGGTTCAAAATTCTTCTCAAGTGTGGCAGAAATTCTTCTCCCAAATTATACAAGTAGAAATCTCTCAAAACTCAAAGGAAAAGTGTCTAAATGCTAAAAACTCAGAAAAAATGTCAAGTCCCCGTTTCATGGTGACGACTCCCTCTTTTTCTCTCCTTGCGCGTCAGAAAACTAGGTAAGTGGAGTTTCCATATCTGTTTTGGCGGACGGAGCGGGTGCTCCGAAGTGCTCTTTTCTTCATTTTCATGTCATTTTCTTCATTTTGACTTCTTTTTGCTCTAGAGGCTCCAATTTCTCGAATATGTGCTTATAGCTTCCTAGCAACCTGAAATGACTCGATAAAGACTAAAAACTCGATAAAAACTAGAAAACAACGGTTAGAATGACGTAAAAAATACCTCATATCAACAAGACACTAGGGAAGCAGCAAAATCACCATGAAGAGGGCGTCAAAGCGAAACACCGAGAGCGGACTCCTCACCACACGATCCAGACCTTGTTCTCTCTCTCTCTCTCCTATATTATCTCTGCATTCTCTCTAAAACAAAACAGATCTAAGCTTTCTCAGATCGGCTCTGGTGGCTCTCCCAGCACCTGAGCCGAGTTTTTATCTTTTTGTGCCTGTAATTTGTCTTCCTTTTGATTCATAGTTTGATCATATGGGGTTTACATCCGCTTTGTTGATTAAGCTGAGGTGAAGCTGGTGGTGCAGGATCTGTTCGATCTTTCGTGTGGGTCTCCCGCAAAAGATGCATGAGCTTCAGTTCGAGTCGATGTGGCGGATTTGTTCCATGTGCCATTTGTGGACTTGTGTCTCGTCGCTTAGCTCATTTAGTTTGCGCTTATGTTGTTGTTTGGGTTGGTCTGGGTTTTAACTTATCTTCGTATTGAAGTCTAGTGGTTTTGGTGATTCTAAATCGACATGTTATTATATGGCGAGGCTATTTATATGGGTTTGGCGTTGTTTTGACCGTTCAATCTTTGGTTGGTCGTAGCTTATTTATCTTAGGTGCTTCTACTTCCTCTTCGTTGTCCTTCGCTTCGTTGTTTGGATGGTTTGCTGCTGTGGAAGCCCTGCTTGCTTCTCCTCTGTGACTTTTTGTGGAGTTAGGTATCAAGACGAAGCAATGGTTTCGGTCTTCAGCTCTTTGCTTGCGAGGAGGTGACCATTATTTTTCCAGTAGGTCTTTGAGTTTGGGTTCATGAGTGTCCGCATGTAAGAGTTGTTGATCCTTTTCAGTGTTTTCTACACCAGGAGTTTCAAGGTTTGACTTGGTGCCTAAGTTGAATCACGTGTGATGGTGTCTTGGTACCTTCGTGGTGTTAGTAGCTTCTGTTTTTGTGTCTGTCTCGGGCTTGTGTTTGTTTCTGCTGGTGTTTGAAGCTTATGGAGGTTGAGTTTGTCGTCTGGTTTGAAATGTGGACTTCTCTTTCCTCCTGTCTGTGGGTTTGCACCAGCTGCATCTGGGTTTTTGGAAATGGTTTCTCGTTTGAGTTGGTTTATGATATCGGTTTTAGCTCCCTTGGTTTTAAGCGTTTCAAGTTATCATCTTGTTATTGTACAGTATCTTTGTTTCAAAAATCTTTGGCTCTGGGGAATTTTTTTGCTCCGCCGACTTATGTCACTCTCTTTTGAGCTCTAAATTTTTCTTGGGATATGTTTTAATCCACTTGTATTGTACGATTCTCTATTTAGTTAATTTCATATAATCCGATAGATGACACAAAAAACGAAACATAAGCAGTTTAAAATTGGTTAATTGGTGTTTCATATAATGTTAATGGACTATTTGATAAAAACGTAATACACCAGTTACATCTGTCCACAAAAATAACATAAAATAAAAGTATTTGAAAATTGGTTTATAGAGAGAACTGGGAATTGTTCTCTCTCTCCTAGGCGATTGAACACAACCACTGTTTTCTGCATTTTTTTCTTCATCTCCGGCTTTACGCCACCGGGGTTTTGCCGGTGGTTCTATACAGTTTAAATTTTTTTCTGTTTCTGGTTTCATTTGGATTTGATACATCTTCCATCGACTTTGATTCTCCTCCATTTTTGATGAGTTTGCTGACGGTTATCGATGAGACAAATCGTGTGACTGTTTGGGTGGACTTTTTTGTTGATCATTAGAGGTTTCCTCCTTCGCCTCATGATGATTGTAAATGGTTACGGATCTATATTGGATCTGCCTGCTTGGGCTCTGGTTCAGTTGGATGTGATTGAATCCCATTTTACAAACATTTTGTAACATCCCTATTTCTGGTATATATGAAAATATATGTGGGAGAGATTAAAAGAATAGATTTGGCTACCTATGTCACCAAAGTGAACTTACCTTTTCGGTTAAACATACATAAAGAACTCCAGGGTTAAGCGTGCTTGAGCTGGAGCAGTGGAAGGATGGGTGACCTACCAGAAAGACATTTGCGGTACCGTGTGAGTTAGGAAAAAACACGGGGAACGGTCATGGGGTGATTGCAGGGTCAGTATATTATGACTTTCAAGTCTCCCGATAACACATCGACCGTCGGACAGGGGTGGGGCCCACGAGCCCGACAGAGGGATGGGTGACTCACCGATAGGGGCGGTTGGGGCGTTATAAGTGGTATCAGAGCTGGTTAGCCGTCCCACTGCTGACCTGGGAGGCGTTCTGGGACTGGTTGTGGTGTGCAACGAGGACGTTGCACTCTGAGTGGGAGTGAATTGTAACATCCCGATTTCTGGTATTATATGAAAACATATGTGGGAGAGATTAAAAGAATTGATTTGGCTATCTATGTCTCCAAAGTGTACTTACCTTTTCGGTTAACCATCTAGAAAGAACTCCAGGGTTAAATGTGCTTGAGCTGGAGCAGTGGAATGATGAGTGACCTACCGGAAAGTCATTCGCAGTACCGTGTGAGTTAGGAAAAAACACGGGGAACAGTCATGTGGTGATTGCAGGGTCAGTATATCTTGACTTTCGAGCCTCCCGGATAACGCACCGACCGTCGGACAGGGGTGGGGCCCACGAGACGGACAGAGGGATGGGTGACTCACCAGTAGGGGCGGTAGGGGGGCTATACATTTGTTCAACGCAAATTGCATATGGCATTTCAATTGGTATGTGGAACCGTCTTCTTTCTTTTGTGTTGTTAGTGTCGCTTTGTTGGAAACATATTGCCTCTCTTTGTTTAATGATTGTTTCTCGTGAGTTATATCTATGCCGGTGGATCGTCCGGTTATCAACCGGTGTTTTTCCTCTTACTTTTTGGTATGGAGGCATCCTATGGATTTTTGATCTTGGAATCACCGGAAAAAATCATCTTCGTCTTTCAGAATACGTTTCCCCAACATGAACGAAGTGGATCATCGCTGGAACCATTATTTATATTGATCTCAAGAAGAAAACTTTCGTGGAAGTACAATTGGTCAAGCATGAATCTCTCTTCCAAGTTGATTTCAATCGCATATTATGTTTTCGTTCATGCAACACTCAGTTCGAAAGAGGTCCCTCAATACAAGGTTATACGAAGTCAAAGAAGAAACAACATAAAGTCTTCATTATCATCAAAGATGCGATTACGGACTAATTGATATCATGTCTATATTCCAAGACATGAATCAGATGCAATGGTCTTTTATGGTACCGACTTGAAGCACAAAAAGTAATGCCAAGCTAGCATACATAACATACCCGAATAAGACAAATAAAAAAGAAGAAAAATAGTGCAAGACTTACCTTGAAAGCATACCCGAATAAGAGTATATGAGGTGCTGTCCTGTTTCGGGGGAATGTCTCAGATGCTCCTATTGAGAGGAAGCTGATCTACAATACTCCCTCTAATCTATAATACTCCTTGCTTTAATGAAAGGACGAAACTACCCTTCTAACAATTTTAAATGAATTATCCTGGTATTACCCCGGTATTACCCTGGTATTACCCTAGTATACCTTAGTATTACCCCACATAAGGGATTCGAACCCTGAGCGCGCGCCTGGGTGCGTGCGTGTGCGCGTCGCTCGTAACCACTGAGCCACCATGTTTTTCGTTGAACACTTACTAATTCAATTATATTTAACTCTTAAAATCCGAGAATAACCTTTCATTAATGGCAATTTCGTCATTTCGCCACTGAAGATTATCTGAGCACATCTTTTGCCTCATAAGAGTATATGAGGTGCTGTCCGGTTTCTTATCTGTTTCTTCTTATATTCATCTCTTCTTAGTATATTCATCTCCAGTATGTGGCGTATATAGTTGTTTATGTAATAATTTGTGTTCGATGCTTGGAATGTGACTTTGTAATTTTCTGTATTTCATTAATGAAATGACCTATTTAAAAAGGAAAAAAAAAAAGGTGTTTGAGCCCGTACCAAAACTCTCCTTGATAAAATGGCCTTTTTGTTTAGAGTATTTGCAGTGGATATACAAAAACTATGACCTAATTAGCTAGATGACCAAACACTGTTCCAAACACTGTGCAATTTTTATTAATCCCAAACCACCCCTGCAATTTACCTAGTAAAAACACAAAAAAAACTGTGACCACTCATCACCTTTTCTCTCTCATCTCTCTCCTTTCAGCGATGGTGGAATCTTCATCTCTTCTTACTCTCTTTCAATCTTTTACATCTCCTTCTCTCTATCCCTTTCCCTCGGATAAAAGTCAAACCCAGAAGAAAAAAAGCATCCAACTAGTTTCAGATCTAAATAAACTGTGTTATACCTGATGATTGCGATGAAATATATTTTTTGATAAATAAAAATCCGTCTTTACATGAATACAACAATAAACGAACTCGGATAAAATATATTAATCACCATAAACCATAATATCTTTGCAAATATTAAACTTTCATCGGCAACAAATTTTTTAGTTGCTAAATTTTAATTTAAAGAAGGATAATACTAAAGTTAGCTGATACTAAACATATGCACACAAAGAGTATTTACAATATAACATAGTCTTATATTGGGTTAGGGTTTATGATTTTGAAATTTGGGTTTAATAGTTTAGGGTTTAGGGTTTAATTTTTTCTAAATAAGAAAATAACTAAATCCTAACCCCTGAACTACTAAACCCAAATTTTAAAATCATATACTTAAATAAGTACCGAGGTTAAACATTAGTGGTTAGGATTTATGATTTTGAAATTTGGGTTCAGTAGTTTAAGGTTTAGGGTTTAGTTTTTAAAAAAAAAAAAAAAACTAAACCCTAAACCCTGATATTGGGTTAGGGTTTATGATTTTGAAATTTGGGTTTAGAGGTTTAGGGTTTAGTTTTTTCTAAAATAATACAAAAACTAGACCCTAAACCCTGAACTATTAAACCCTAATTCAAAGTCGTAAACTCAAACAAGTACCGGATTTAGATTATAGAAATTTTTGCATAGCAATTTTTATTATACATTCGTATTGGATAAATACAGTGTTAGACATAAACTTATCATGTTAACCGATAACAATAAACATGATTCTTTGTATCCCTAAACTCGTAAATTAATAAACATGATTTTTTGTATCCACACGTTTTCCTCCAATACCAGCAGGGCAACACTGTCTTTTCCTTAGCTACGAATCTCTGTATCCTTAAATTCATAAATTTTTATCTGTATCTCCAATTTCATTCTTTACCATGTATATTCAGCTAATTCACTCTTTTGTTTATTGGTTAATAACTCTCCTCTGTTCTTCGTCGGATAAAAGCTTAATTGAGATATTCTTTCTCAACTTCTGTTTTCCTCAAGACGAAAAATGGCGTCCTCGACCACCACCATCCTCTCTCTCCGCTCTTCAATCCTCATCAACCCTAGTTTCCCTCCACTCCACCATCCTCTCCGTCTCTCTCTTCCCCATAAACCCATCTCCAATCTCTCCCTCAAAAACCCTAAAACCATCGTCTCCGCCGCCGCCACCTCCACATCTCCAACAAAACCTCCTCCTCAATTCCCCTTCTCCGACTCAACAAGATCAATCACAACCCTCGCGGTTCTAGCCGGAGTCGTAACCAAATCCCTAATCCACAAACTCTCCCTCGCCGCCGTAACCCTATCCCCACAGATCCAAGCATCTCTCCGAATCTCCGGCCCCATGTTCTTCGCGGCGGTCCGTGACCGTCCCGCTGGCTATCTCAACACGCCGCTGACAGTTGTCGCGGCGGGGCTATCGAAGTGGCTTGACATCTACAGTGGTGTATTGATGGTTAGAGTTTTGCTCAGTTGGTTCCCGAACATTCCTTGGGATCGTCAGCCTTTGTCAGCCATTAGAGATCTTTGTGATCCTTACCTCAATCTCTTCAGGAACATTATCCCTCCCGTGTTTGATACCCTTGACGTTAGCCCTTTGCTTGCTTTTGCTGTTTTGGGAACTTTGGGTTCCATTCTCAACAACAGCAGATGATAGTTCAAGAGCTTATGGGTCTTATCAGGTTTTGATGTTTTGCTGTTTCGTATATTGTCTATAGTTAAAGCATTGGTAATGGATATGTATTGGACTCAAAAGTTTCAGTCTTCGAAATAACTTTTTATGTTCTTTTTTTATGGCAATGAATGAGTTTTGTTTTAATGCGAAAGCTTTGAGATTGTTGCTTATTGTTTCAATAATAGAATTGGAGCTTGGTTTGTTCGAGAATTAGAAAGCCTGCGGATTGTTCTTTTAGTTTTTACAGATAATTAACAACATAGGAGATTAGCACGTGAATCTTCCTTGGTCCATATATTGCTCTCCTTTGAGTGACTGTCAAAATCTTATCAGGTTTTGATCTTTTGGTGTTTCGTATATTGTCTATAGTTAAGGCATTGGTAATGTAAATGTATTGGACTCCACAGTTTTAGTCTCCAAAATAACTCTCTATGTTCTGTGTTTATGGCAATGAATGAGTTTTGTTTCAATGCGAATGCTTTGAGATTGTTGCTTATTGTTTATGGCAATGCACGACTTGGGTTTCAGTAATAAAATTGTAGCTTGGGGATTGTTCTTTTAGTTCTTACAGATAATTAACAACGTAGGAGATGTTCTTGTGAATCTTACTTGGTCCGTATATTAGGTTTAAGGGTTGTTGTGAAGCTAGGTTTCAACATAATACTACTCTGCTTTGAGTGACTGTTAAGATCTTATCAGGTTTTAATCTTTTGGTATTTCATATATTGTCTATAGTAAAAGCATTAGTAATGGAATTGTATTCGACTCAAAAGTTTCAGTATCAAAGTAACTCTTTAGGCTCTGTGTTTATGGAAATGAATGAGTTTTGTTTCAATGCTAAAGCTTTGAGATTTTTGCTTATTGTTTATGGCAATGCACGGCTTGGGTTTCTGTTATAGAATTGGAGCTTGGTTGTTCTGAGAACTGAAAACCGTGGGGGATTGTACTTTTAGTTCTTACAGACAATTAACAACACAGGAGATGATCATGTGATTTTTTACTTGGTCCATATATTAGGTTTAAAGGTTGTTGTGAAGCTAGGTTTCAACATGAAAACAAAGTTGAAACTTGGAGACATGATTAACTCAGAAGTACCTGTAACTTGGGGGTGCTAAAGATTGAATGACTAGGAAACAAGATGGCTTGTGTGTTAGAACCTATTTGGCTTATCATCTTCTAAAGACCTTAGCATCCACAGCCTCTAAGGCCTTTAGTGAAATTTGCGATTTTTGGCATGTCTGGTTCGAATTCGTTTCAACTGTTTAGGTTGAAAAGCATGCGTATCCTTCTTAGATGGTTCCTGACTTCCTGTAACGTCAGGTCTAAGTGACGGGTGTTAGTTAACGGGATTTCATAACTTTGGAACTCTTTGATCACTCTTGGTGATCTTAGGCTGTTATTTCTTGCAACATTTGAACGTTTTGCATCACTCGTAACTCTCTCCTCTCATGGAACTTACTGCATTCATTTTGTGGTAGACTTGTAGTTGACAAGCAGGTTCTCAGTAAACGTGTGATTCGTGACATTCATAGATAATGGTTCAATGTCTCAATATTCATGTGTATGAAAACTTTAGCGAAACAAATGCAGTCAACACCAGGATGTGAACACTTAATTTTTGTAATCTAACAATCTTGATAATCAAACTAAGACCATCTCTTGAAAGAATTTGACTTAAGTTAATCGAAAGTGGGATTCAGATGGAGAGGGAGATCGGTGACTACAGGCTTTGCGTAAGTATTAAACACGAGTCCAAGATTGACATTGACAATCACAACCTACAAATGATCCAATGCACTAAAACATTAAAGAATGTATTACATGTAGTATGGACTTTGACATGGCGATTGCACCAACAAGAACAGTTGATCCAATAAGAACACGGCTCAACAAAAGTAGCTAGTGAAAAGAATGCTCAAGGCAACATCTGCTTGGCTCAGAAAATTCTCGTAGCTAGACATTTGAGATAATGCCACACAAGACATTAGTACAAAACCCAAGTAGAACGTTGGAGAAATCCAAAGACATAACCCAACTACATTATGTCTTATCTATGGTGTTAGTTAAGAGGTTTGTACATCAGTACATATATTATATATATCTAGGGATGTTGTGGTGGGTAAAAATATCCTACCCTTACCCTACCCTAACCAAACCCTACCCATGAGAGATACAGATTTAGGGTACCCTAAAACTATCCAAACTTGTTAGGGTAGTCCAAAAAAAACCCTATTATATATGGACTACCCATGGATACCCTATTACTCTTTTCTTTATTTTTGTCAATATTTTTTTACATACAAATCAAATAATTAAATTATTTTTCATTCATGAATTTAAAATTAGATTAGATAAGTTTCAATACAAAGTCTCAAAATACAAATCTCAATTTATAAGTCTTAAAACATAAAGTCTCAGATCTAAAAAAGAAAACTTATGAATATGAAAACAAAAACGGGATTCCGCGATTTGCCGCCAAAAATACGATCCCGCGATTTGCCGCCAAAAACGCGATTCCGCGTTTTCCCGCAAAAAAAGGGATTCCGCGTTTTCCCGCCAAAAATGCATTTCTGCGTTTTCCCGCCAGAAACGGGATTCCGCGTTTTCCGGCTAGAAACGGGATTCCGCGTTTTCCGGCCAGAAACGGGATTCCGCGTTTTCCGGCCAGAAACGGGATTCCGCGTTTTCCCGCCAGAAACGCGTTTCCGCGTTTTCCCGCCAGAAACGCGTTTCCGCGTTTTCCCGCCAAAAACGCGTTTCCGCGTTTTCCCGCCAAAAACGCGTTTCCGCGTTTTCCCGCCAAAAACGCGTTTCCGCGTTTTTCCGCCAAAACGCGTTTCCGCGTTTTCCCGCCAAAAATGTGATTCCGCATTTTCACGCCAAAAAGGGATTCCGCGTTTTCCCGCCAGAAACGCGTTTCCGCGTTTTTCCGCCAAAAACGCGATTCCGTACTTTCCCGCCAAAACGCGATTCCGCGATTTGCCGCCAAAAACGTTTCCGCGATTTCCCGCCAAAAACGCGATTCCGCGTTTTCCCGCCAAAAACTCTATTCCACGTTTTCGCGCTTGAAACTCTATTCCACGTTTTCTACAAAAAAATGTGTTTTCCCGCCAAAAACGCGATTACATATTTTCCCGCCAAAAACACGATTTCGCGTTTTCTCGTCAAAAATAAAATTCAGCGTTTTTCCGTCAAAACCGTAATTCCGCATTTTTCCATGAATAACCTATTTTCGTGTTTTCACATAAAAAATGCTAAATACATTTTCATGCCAAAAACGTAAATAATTTAAGAAATCCACTTTGTGATTGGTCTGATTTTTTTTAAGTAAACAAGTAAATAAAAACCCATAGGGTACCCTAAACCCAACAGTGTAAACCCAATTGGGTAAATGATAAAACAGGACCCGTCCATTTTAAACCCTGAAAATTTAATATTGAATGGACAGGTTTTGATCTCAAAAAAATTAGCCAAGTTCAGGGTACCCTATGGGTAAAAATCCATCTTTAACATCCCTATATATATCACAGGCCAGGTGAGTGATTCAAAGAGATTACAAGAACAATTTGATGTTAAGAGAGAATTCATTCTCAGTAGCCATCATAAGGATTGAGTAATCACAAGTTTATCCGGTTATTGAGTGGTGGTAAATAATCTTTCCCAAAATAGTTACCATCGAGCATATATTGTCTTTCACAAAAAGCATACAAAATTTTCAGTTTCTTCATTAAATGAGTGATGAAATCTTGGCCGTTAAAATAATCCAACGGCGCTCAAAAAAAGAAAGTAAAAGATTTCCACATCTTTAAACTAAACCGGGTTAAGCAATCATTTTCGGTTGAACCGAAACTAAATCAGATACGAATTTGTTTCCTTCTCTCTCTCTATATCGCAAATGCTCTTCATGAATTGTAGTGACTATGAATACGACGAACTTGTTCATTTAGGGATTTTATCGGAGTTCAGAAGCCAATCCAAATTTAGCTGAACCCAAATCAGAGAAGATGAGGTTTGCGATTGCTTCGACGGCAAAGCAGATTTCTTCAACTTTGCAATAGCACTCAACAGTCTACTGAAATCAACAATCAAAGGTAAAAGGACGAGATTTTAAAAATGAAACTGCTTCTCCTTCGTTTTCCTGTCGATGAACTGACGGAGATAAGTCACGTCTGAGAGACACCTGCGAAGATCCTTTTGTTGCGCTCTTTCCAGATGTTGTAGATGATGAGTTGGAACAGAAGCTTGACGAGAGGCCTGGAAGTGGTGGAGATCATGGACTGACTGGAAAGAATCAAAGTAGCAGCCGAATGGGACGTGGCTGGGGAGCCATTACCGAAACCGGCCGAAAAGAAACTCCAAATCTCAGAGGAAAAGTTGCATTCAAATAGTAGATGGGCATGAGATTCAATGCCCGTGGAGCGCAGCACACAAATTGGTTTCCTGTGGGAGCTGCTACCGCAACCTGAGATCTCTTGGGAATACGCAAGTTACAGGACCATTCAACCCAATATAAGTTATCAATGGTTTCCATCACGAATCTCACATCTCATGAACTACACTAAAAGATGTTTAATCTTTAGCAAACTTCGAATTGTCCTTGAGAAATGGTTTGCATCCTCCATTTCCCAGAAAGTCTTTCTTAAAAATATGTGTGTGTTCTCCAACTCGACCCACAAGGATCTGACATTTTTGAAGTGAATCTATATCTGCTTCAATCTGAAGACCTTCTCAAAGTCCTCTAACGATCGAATGCCCAAACCCCCCTCCACTTTAGGTTTGCAAATGTTTCTCCAAGCTACTCTAACTCCAACAGTCGAGGATGTCTTTTCTCCATAGAAATGCCACACATAGCTAATTGATTTTGATATTGAACTACTTTGGAAGCTGGAAGACAAAGCTCCAGATGTTTACAATCCCGTAGATGACTGAAGAGATGAGCTTAATTTTCCCAGCAAAAGAGAGAAATTGGACAGTCCATAAGCGAAGTTTGCTTGTTACTTTTTCAATGACAGGCTTGAGAGTTGATAGGTTGATCCACTTTGGGTTTAGAGGCAACTCTAGGTATCTTGTTAGGAAAATACCGATTTTGAAATAGATATGTCACTTAGTACTGTAGCCTGAAGTTCTGAGTAACCCCCAAAATAGAATTCCGATTTGGATGGGTTAATATCCAAACCACAAACCGTCTGAAAAGAGCTCATCACCTCTTTGATCCCAGTGAGAGATTGCCTGGAACAGTCAGAGAACACTGGCAGATCATCTGCAAATAATAGATGTGTCACTCAGGGTTCAGCACAGAGAGGATGGAGCTTGATGTTTTCATTTACAACCTCCTTGTCCAGAAGCTCTTAAAGAGCCTCCATCACCATAATAAAAAGATATGGTGACACTGAATCTCCCTGTTTGAGACCCTTTTTCTCTTGGAAGAAACCTGCTAGCTCACCATTGATAGCAACTGAGAAGCGAGGAGATGAAACGCATTCTTTTATCCAGGCTGTGAATAGAGGAGGGAACGCTTGAGCTTCAAGCAGCTTAAAGACAAAGTCCCAACATACAGTGTCAAACGCCTTCCTAAGATCAACCTTAAGCATACAGCTTTTGGGACAGTTGCTTTTCTAATAGTTTCGAATCAATTCCGAGGCAAGCAGCACATTTTCCCAAGATTTATCCCTATTAAAAAAGGCTGTTTGGTTTGGGCTGATACAATCATGAAGAAGTGGCTTTATCCTGTTTGCAATTATCTTTGATATAACTTTGTAGACTGTGTTGCAGCAACTAAAAGGGTGATAATCAGTCAGCTTACAAGCTTCTGGGTTTTTTGGAATGAGGACGATTGTAGTAGTGTTCAGATCCTTAAGAAGGCGCCTATTCCGGAAAAACTCTCTAACCGCAGCCACAACATCACTACCTACAATATCCCAAGAGGATCTGAAAAACTCAACCGAGTAACCGTCTGGACCCAGACTCTTGTTTAAAGGCAGTGCAAAAACAGTTTCTTTGATTACCCCTTCAAGAACCTCTCGATGCAAAGCAGTTCGTTGCTCTTCAGTGCATCTAAAGGGCAATATCTCTCTCAGCTGGTCCACAGTGATGGGAGAATTTGGCAGCTCTGTATGTGAGAGCCGAAACTCACACTGTCAAACTTATATTTTATGGAGGCTCGAAAATTCTATTTTAAAAGAACTAAAGGACCGAAAATGTAAAAAGAATATTTTATTGATATTTTTCCGAAAGTACAAGAATAATTAGTAAAAGCTGAAAAGTCTTATATTGCTAAAGCTCTTAATACTCGGATTTGGGATCATCTGAACTTAGTACAAGCATCTATATTTATACTACGAGACCTAGGAGGCTAAAACTCTTTGTAGGCGATGTGGGACTTTGGTCCTTCCTTCCAGCCGCCGACTTAGTCTTTGGGCCCGATTCCCGGCCCGAAATCTTCAGCAGCCCATCACGTAGTCTGATCCTGGTCCAGCCCGTCACGAAATACTCGGATTTGGATGAACAGTCTCCAATGAACAGTAACCATGAATAGTAATCTGATGAATAGTAATCCTTGAATAGTAAACCCGGTCTCGATTAAGCGTAAATTGATTTTTCGGTTAACTTTTCCTCGGGATGAATAGTGTTTTGTGAACAGTATTTTAACGGTTTTCACGCGTGAATAGTATTTTAAAGGTTTTCCTCATGAATAGTGTTCCGAACATTTCTACGATTTTCGAGATCGAACCGCCCGTCTTTTCGCTTTGAACCTTCAGCCGCCCGCTTCGTGTGTGATGTTCAGCCGCCCGCGCTCTGCCTGATGTGCATGGCCGGCTGACTAAGGTCCACGGGCGGCTGGCCAAAGCTCGTGGGCTGCTGGACAATGATCGTGGGCTGCTCGCCAACACTCGGGATTAGAACGTGAAAACATCTTGCCTTGGATCGATTCCGAGCCCAGGATTATGCTCGAAGGAAGGTGATGGGCGGCTGGCCATGCTCGGGATAAGTCCAGCCGCCGTGCACTGACTGAAGCATGATGAGCGGCTGGAATGTGATGCCCGGGATGAGTTCAGCCGTCATGCACTGCTTGACGGGATGCTGGGCGGCTGAAGCATGATGCTCGGGATTAGTTCAGCCGCTATGCGCTGCTTGACGGGATGCTGGGCAGCTGAAGGATGATGCTCGGGATAAGTTCAGCCGCCATGCCCTGCTTGACGGGATATTGAGCGGCCGAAGCATGATGCTCGGGATAAGTTCAGCCGCCATGCACTGCTTGACGGGATGTTGGGCGGTTGAAGCATGATGCTCGGGATAAGTTCAGCCGCCATGCACTACTTGACTGGATGCTGGGCGGCTGAAGCAATGCTCGGGATAAGTTCAGCCGCCATGCCCTGCTTGACAGGATGCTCGGCGGCAGAAGCATGATGCTCGGGATAAGTTCAGCCGCCATGCAGTGCTTGACGGGATGCTGGGCGACTGAAGCATGATGCTCGGGATAAGTTCAGCCGCCATGCTTTGTTTGACTGGATGCTGGGCGGCTGAAGCAATGCTCGGGATAAGTTCAGCCGCCATGTCTTGATGATGAGAGCCAGGCGCCCGTTCTTTGCATGGAGCCAGACACCCATTCTTTGCACGGAGCCAGACGCCCGTTCTTTGCACGGAGTTTAGTCGCCATTCTGGAAGGAAGGAGAAGAGGGCGGCTGACCTTCTTGGTCTGAGCCAGGCGCCCGTTCTTTGCACGGAGCCAGAAGCCCGTTCTTTGCACGGAGCCAGACGCCCGTTCTTTGCACGGATCCGGACTCCCGTATTGATGATCAAGACACGGCGGCTGGCTCATCTGAGGAGGTGGGCGGCTGGCCTCATGCTAAGAGCATGGGCGGCTGGCCCTTATCGAGGGCATGTTGCCAAGACGTGATCCGTTGGTTCGTGTTCTAGGCTCTTTTCTTTCGCTCTATCAAACTTCGAGGAGGGGATTTTGACCCCAACAGTTAGCCCCCCAGCTCTTTGCTTTCGTAGGCCGAAGCAATAAGTTTCGAGCTGGGAGTTTATCGGGATTGATGGAACGGGAAGGCCACGAGTTTTTCCGTTTGTCCGTTTTATTTTTAATGTTTGAGCGGGAATTCCTTTCGGGTTTAACTTTGATGATATGTCAAATTTTTCCCTTGGGGTTTGATTATGATCCCTACTCGGATGAGGGGCTCATTGACGAGCACTTTGCAGCTGATAAGGACGGAATTTTGCAGTGGGCGGCTGGTCTCGAGGGCGTGCACTTGTTTGACAACTTTTCCTCCGGCCAGATTGGTTTGTCCTAGTGCAATGCTAATGGCGGTTGGCCGTTTCCATGATGTTCGGAGGATGTTGGCGGTTGGCCTACCCCGAGGATCCCGGGCGGCTGGCCTTCTTCGAGGGCCGTGGACGGCTGGCATTCTCCGAGGTTAGATCAAGAGTCTTGTCGAGCCGGGTCTCCAAGGTCCGGTTCTACGCTTAATGCTTGTAAGGCGGTCAGTGGGTTTTTCTCTAACTCCATAAAAGTTGAGGATGTGATTGTCGGATCATCTCCGACCATTTTTTCCTGTTAAGTTCTTCTTTTGTTTAGCATCGAGATGTTCGCAAC
Source organism: Isatis tinctoria (assembly GCA_010577795.1). Classification (NCBI taxonomy): domain Eukaryota; kingdom Viridiplantae; phylum Streptophyta; class Magnoliopsida; order Brassicales; family Brassicaceae; genus Isatis; species Isatis tinctoria. Next base: position 15,013,266 of record CM021248.1, on the reverse strand, counting down.
AAGGATGGCGAGATCTGACGTCAAGCCGAGGAGGTCGCGGCCTTGAAGGCTAGGTCTTAAAACATGACTTAGGAAGTCTGTTGATTGAGACCTTGGAGTAGGAGGAGTCTAGCCTCGAGCCGAGGATCTGTAAGGCTGTAAAGAATTTTGAGTGGGCAGTAGCGGATAAGTATCGCGTTTGCCTTGAGGAGGCTAGAGCTGCTCTCGGTGGCCGGTCCGAGGTGAAGGTCACCGAGGCTATTTTGACGGAGCTCTTCGGGGATTTGCTTTTGATTGACCAGCTCGAGAGCAGTAGTGTTGTCGCTTTGTTCAAGGAGCACAGGTGTAACGTGGACTTTTGTCAGCGGGCTGTGGATCGCATCGCTGGGAGCTTGGTCTTCTCTCTTGCTTCTCCGTATGTATCGGAGTGCGGATTTGGTGAGGACTAGCTGATGTTGAGTAGTGACGGACGCTGCCGGTACTAACTCCGATCCGCTTCATGGTTGTTTTAGCGATTCCACTTAAGGCATCGTTTGCATTGTTGCGTCTTTGATTTGGATCGTTTAGACGTTTGTCTGTATTTGTTGAAGCTCTGTTCTTTTATGGATTCGTCTTTTGATTGTCTCTGTTTTTTGATGACTTGTTGTCTCGAATGTTTCGTTGACTTGAGTCAAGACGGGATGCTTTTCCGGGCACTCCGATCTTAAGGAACCGGTGTATCGTTGCGGATACTATCTGGGTTTAGTGCTTGCTTAGTGTTGGGATCGCTGAATCCTTTCTTGACTCTGCTGGATTCTTGATATGTTCCGTCCTTTGTTTCTTGACCACTTTGGACTTTTTACTTGTTCTGCTTTTTAGTTTTGTTTGGGCTTTTTGTTCTCGGATTTCTGTTATACCCGGCTGGATTCCCGGTTGGGCTGATTTTGTTTCGAGATTTTAATAAGAGGACGTTTTTAAACTATCCTTCTGTCGAGTAACTGATTTGCTTTTAAGCCCGAGCAAACGCTTGTCTTCGGGCCGAAGATCTTGATAGAGGAAAAGAGTGCGGCTGGCCCATTTCCATGGAGGATGGGCGGCTGGCCCGTGTTGTGTAATAGAGGGCGGCTGGCCCTTTTCTCTAAGGAGAATGGGCGGCCGGCCCTTGTTGGGGAGCGAGGGGCGGCTGGCCGGTTTCTCAAAGGAGAATTGGCGGCCAGCCCTTTATTCGTTTTGTTTGTTTCTTGCCTAGAGGCGTTCAAGTCGATTCGTATTTCGTGTATCCTGTTGGAGTGTTTTTCCGGACACTCCGAATTTTTACAAGGGTATCCTGTTGGTTTCTTACCAGGGTACCGTTGCTGATATTTATTGGGTTTGTTGGATGTTTTTGGTGTCGCGAGGAACGTAGTTTGTTTGAATCCCTCTTTCGACGGAACGCGTTTAAGATCTCGTATCAGAGCCGGTTTGTTACTGCGTTCGTGAGATGTTCAAGACCAGCTTTCCATGTCCGGCGTTTACTGGGTTAGCGAGCTTATTTCGCGGTTTACGCCTCGCATTATCTGCCTATGCAAAGCGCTCCTGAGATAAGTTAAAACAGAACATCGTCTTCGACGCTTCCTGCAGGATCGCGGGTTGTCAGGTTACGGCTTTCGGATCTTATTCGGAGATTTGTATAGCGCTAAATTTATCCACTGCGGGATGTTGAAAGAACCATGGTTTAGAAATCGTCTCGTTGTGATCAGCAACAGACGGTGATTAGTATGCCGAGAGGCGGATTTTTAATGTATGCTAAGGGGCGAATTTCCGAAGCAAAGAAATCTTGTTGTGGCCAGCAGCAGACGATTTTGCTTGAGAAGAATTAAGTGAGAAAATTTGAAAGACTGTTAACGTTTTTGTTTCGGGTGGATGCTTTCGGATGGGTCGCGAGATGCTAAGTTGCAGTGCTCATCCGGAGTCTGCGATTTTCATCATCCCATTGGAAGAAACTTGAGTTGTTTCTAAGACACTAAATCTCCATCTTCATCCGGAGTTCTTGACTTTCTCGAGTGAGGGGTTCCGGATGGGTTACAAGATTCTAAGTCTCGATTTTCATCCGAAATTTTTGACTATGTCGTTCTTTTAAGAAGGAAATCGATTGAAGGATTAATCCGGATGGGTTTCAGGATACTAAGTACCGATTTTCATCCGAAATTTTGACTCTGTCGTTCTTTTAAGAAGGAAATCGAGTGAAGGATTCCGGATGGGTTTCAAGATACTAAGTCCTGATTTTCATTCGGAAATTTGACTTTGGCACTCTTTAAGAAGGAACTCGAGCGAGTCGCATGTTCTTGCCCAGATTGATTTTTGAGATGTTTTGCGAGATGCCATATCATGGCGTTCATCTTCTCGAATTATTTCGCGAACTCTTCTCTGCTTGTCTATCCTGATAGGTTGCGAGATGCTAAATCTCGATGTTCATCCAGATCGACATTTTCGGGGAATGCTTTGAGCCTTAAATGGGTGTAAATGGGTGTTGAGGTGCTAAGCCCGATGTTTATCCGGGTTCGTTTCTCTGAGGATCGTTTGAGTTCTGGACGTGTTATGACATGCTAAGTCTCAATGTTCGTCACCTCGGATCTTTGTAGACTGTTTGTTTCTCCGGACGGGTTACGAGATGCTCAGTCCCGATTTTCATCCGGATCGGTATTTTCGGTAATTTTTCCGAGTTTCTGGACGTGTTATGAGATGTTAAGTCTCAATGTTCGTCACCTCGGATCTTTCTGGACTCTTTGTTTCTCCAGACGGGTGTTGGGGTCGAAATCCCCTCCTCGAAGATTGACGAAACGAGAGTCCAAGATCAAGATCGAATGGAAACTTATCCCGAGCATGGACCGGACGAGCTAAGGCCAGCTGCCCACGATCCGTCCGAGACACGACCCAGAGGCTGGGACGAGGCCAGCCGCCCACGGCCAGTGCAAGGAGTGACCCGGCGGCTGGGACAAGGCCAGCCGCCCATGGTCGATCCGAGGCAAGGCCCGACTGCCGAGATACGGCCAGCCGCCCATCTTCCCTCCGAGGATAGATCCGGCTGCCGGGATACGACCAGCTGCCCATCTTCCGTCCGAGGATAGATCCGGCTCCCGGGATACGGCCAGCCGCCCATCTTCCCTCTGAGGATAGATTCGGCTGCTGGGATACGGGCCAGCCGCCCATGATCCCTCCAAGACAACGTCTGGCGGCTGGGATCAGGCCAGCCGCCAGGATCCTCCTCACGCATGGACCGGCGGCTGGGATAAGGCCAGCCGCCCGGTCCCCTGCACTCTCGGTCCGGCGGCTGGGGTAAGGCCTGCCGCCCGGTACCCTTCACTCTCAGTCCGGCCAGCCGCCCACATTTCCCTCACACACGGTCCGAACATCGTCCAGTCGACCGACCATCAAACATAACTCTAAGCCCAGACCGACTCGAAGATTAGGCATTTGCATGTTCTGACTCCAAAACGTCCGTAAACATTCTCCGAAAGACCGAGACTAACGTTCAGCCGTCCATGGACCAGCCGCCCAAGCACACAAGCCAAAAGAATCGGCGGCTGGCCATCAATACCAAAACCGGCGGCTGGAAGTTCAAATAAAGAACGGGCGGCTAAAATCTCAAGAGTCGTAAGACGTTCAGAATACTATTCACGTAGGAAAAACCGTTAAAAACACTATTCATCTCGAGACAAAGTTACCGTAAAATCGATTAAAGCCTTAACCGAGACCCGGATTACTATTCATTGGTTTACTATTCATCGGATTACTATTCACGGTTTACTATTCATCGGTTATGAAAGACGTGCAGACGGATCACATAAGACTCTCGGGCCGGATATCGGGCCCAAAAGGTTAGGTCGGCGGCTGGGAAGAAACCACAAAGTCCCACATCAAAAATATGAAGTCTTAATACCCTATGATTGTCAGTATATATATGTACGCTCATGTAAGGGTCAAAGGCATCCCAAATCCGAGTATTAGGAGTTTTAGCAATATAAGACTTTTCAGCTTTTGCTATTTATTCTTGTACTTTTGGAAATCATCAATAAAATCTCTCTTTTTACATTTTCGGTCCTTTAGTTCTTCAAAATAGAATTTTCGAGCCCCCACAAAATATAAGTTTTGACAGTGTGAGTTTTGACTCTCACAGTTTGGCGCCGTCTGTGGGGACGAGAAATATTCTTAACTCTTAGAACGAAAAGGATACGGAAAGAAGACAATGACCAGAAGAACTGACGATATCACCAACCAACCGGACGGAGCAGCCGTCACGGGAACGACCGGAACAGGAGTTCCCGCTATCGGCGCATCGGCGGCCGGAACCGGAGCAACTGCCGCCGGGACATCCGCCGACGGAGCAATCGGGATAACCAGATTCGGAATGCCGACCGGAGACCCTGTCATCACGGAAACGGCCAACGTCGCCCCAGAGATCGCGACGATCACCGAGCTGAGGAACATGGTAGCCGAAATCGCGGAGCGGCAAAACAGGCAAGAGAGAACGGCCGCGCAGGAGAGAGCAGCTTCCCAGGAACTAGCATGTGGCCCCTGGACTTTGGGAGCAAGACGCCTTGTTTTCACCCCGCGAACGGATCCCCCGGGCCGTCAGAATCCCGAAGAGCAGACCCCAGTCGGAACAAGGAGGGAACCATCAGCACCACCTCCGCTGCACCGGAAAAGCGCCACTAGGCGAACCGCTGAATGGCCGACATCCACGGTGACCAACGGCGAAAACCCGAGAGACACCGCACACGGAGCCGACAGGGAGGAAAGCTAAACCGACAACGAAGCTGGAGATCTAAACGCGGACGAGGAAGAACTCCGCTTGATCGAAGAGCAGGAAAAGGTGGAACGAGAGGCCCGAGCTAACCGGTCCACAAGCCAAAGGAGCGAGTTGGACGAACTTCATCGAAAGATTCAAGGTGATTGTCTCCAACATTGACGGCCTAAGCGACAGTGCCGCAATAAATGCCCTAAAGAAGTCCTTGCTGAAGGCTTCGAGTTTCCGAAAGGAAATTACCGTAAATCCGCCGGTAACCATTCAAGACGCTCTCCACCGCGCTTCCAACTTCGTGATCTACGAGGAAGACATGAGGGTCCCGGCCGGAAAGCACCAATCCTCGAAATTGGTCGCCAAAGGCACGGTGCAACCTTCTAACGTTCCAAACGAGAGAAGAAGTAGGCGAACTGGCCGAGACGAAGAACCCAACCCGGGCGGAGCGCATAACTACCAAATAAACACGAAGAGACCCTCTGACGGGCGCAACAGAGGGCCATGGAACACGTGGACTCGACCGGGATTCTACGAGAACCCTTTCTGTACCTTCCACAAGACAAAAGGCCACTCAACTGAAAACTGCAGGACTGTCGGAAGAAGGCTTGCGACAAAGCTATTAGCCGGGGAACTTAGAAACGGAGTGACTCTCGAAAGTCTCGGAGCAGCCAAAGAAGATGTTGGTGCCTCGGATGGACGACCCCATCAGGAACGTCCCGAAAGGCCCGACGAGGATACCCACAAACGGGGAAGGAGACCGAACGGAGGCGACTCCGCCGCCAACCGAAGGAGGATCCACATGATCATCGGAGGATCTCAGTACTGTCGAGATACGGTGGCCTCGATAAAGGCGTTCCTGAGAAGAGGAGACAAGGAGTCGAACCCGCGGGAACGCCTTTCACGAAAAAGACGCTGAAGGCCTCGACGAACCTCACGACGACCCATTGGTGGTAGAGCTGGACATCAACGACCATGACGTCTCTCGGGTCTTGATCGACACCGGAAGTTCGGTGGACGTCATTTTCCGGGAGACACTTAAGAGGATGAAGGTAGATCCGTCGATGATAAAGCTAAATCCGAGGTCGCTGACCGGATTCTCTGGCGAAGTCACAATGACGGACGGGACAATCCAGCTCCCAGTTCGTGCCTGGGGAATCACGAAAATCGTCAACTTCGCGGTGGTAAACCACCCTGCGATTTATAACGTCATAATATGAACCCCGTGGATTAACTCAATGCGAGCAATCCCGTTGACTTACCATCTCTGCCTGAAATTCCCGACACCGAACGGAGTCAAGACCGTCTGGGGAAATCAGAAGGAGGCCCGAATCTGCTTTCTGGCAGAGCACAAGCTCCGGAATCCGACCATCCCGCAGGGAGAGAACCCGAAAAGGAAAAAGGAAGATGAAGTCACTGAATTGGGAAAAAAGGTGAGCAGAACCGAACAATTCGAGAAAACGGAGGTTCCGCCCACGGAAAACGAAACCAACCAAGAGGTTACGAAAACCGCCAAAAAGACCTCAGAAACCGCCGAAGCTGCGACGGACAATTCCATTACCAAGGCTTAGCCGTCTTCTCGCCACCAAAAAAAAAAAAATCGAACTACGGGTGACTTGATCCCTTTTCACGAAGGGTACGTAGGCAGCTCGCTTAAAAAGCGAGCTCAGTTGCCCCCTCTCCTCAAAAAAGGGGGGGAGTGGGTCCGTATATACATACTCCCTAATTTTCGCAAACAAATCAAGGAGATGGAGATTGGGACTTCGCATCTCATAACACATCCAAAGCTTGAAAAAGTTTCCCGAAAACACCATCCCGACCAACATCGAGACTTGGCATCTCGAAACTTGATCCGGAAAGCGAATGGATCCAGAAAAACCCGAGGAAAATGAACATTGAGACTTAGTATCTCATAGCACATCTTTAACTCGAACTTCAAATCGGATGAACATCGAGACTTAGTATCTCGGAACTTGTCCAAGACCACCAACCGATCGAGATATTTCTCCCAAATACTTAAGTTCTTTCCAACAAATCCGTCTGTTGCTGGCCACAACAAGACTATCTTTTTAAACCATTGTTCTCTCAACATCCCGCAGAGGATAAAACTAGTGGGCTATACAAATTTCCGGATTAACATCCGAACCTGACATCCCGCTATCCTGCAGGAAGCGCTCAAGACGATGTTCTGTTTAGTTTACCTTCACTAGCGCTTCACATAGGCAAATAGTGCGAAGCGTAAGGAACGAAGTACACTCTCTAAACCCAGTAAAGCGTCTGACATGGAACACTGGTCAAAGACTTCTCAAGAACGCAGTATCAAACCGGCCCTGATACGAGATCTTAAAAGCGTTCAGTCAAAAGATCAAAAGAGGGATCCGAACAAGCTCGGTCCCCCGCAACAACGAAAGACTGCATCTAACCCAGGGAATATTCGCAAAGATGACCTGGTCAGAAGTTCGAGTGTCCGGAATAACACTCCAACGCAATACCGATCAAATACAAAACGGGCCAGCCGCCCGTCCTCCGTAGAGAGACGGGCCAGCCGCCCTTCACTCTACAAAATGGGCCAGCCGCCCGTCCTCCGTAGAGACGGGCCAGCCGCCCTTCGCTCTACAAAACGGGCCAGCCGCCCGTCCTCTGTAAAGAGACGGGCCAGCCGCCCTTCATCCAACACAATACCGATCAATCACAAAACGGGCCAGCCGCCCGTCCTCCGTAGAGAGACGGGCCAACCGCCCTTCGCTCTACAAAACGGGCCGGCCGCCCGTCCTCCGCAAAGAGACGGGCCAGCCGCCCTTCACCCAACACGATACCGACCAACTCCGAAACGGGCCAACCGCCCGTCCTCCGTAGAGTGATGGGCCAGCCGCCATTCACCCTACAAAAACGGCCAGCTGCCCGTCCTCAGTAGAGAGACGTACCGGCCGCCCGATTTGCCTTTATCAAGACGTGAAATCCAAAGACAAGCCTTTGTTCGGATTTAAAAGCGAAACAAGCAAGAAGTCCATAACAATTAAAGGCGAAGTAAAGAGACAGTAAATCTCCATAAAAGGAGACATCAAGTAATCAAGTTCGACAGGCAAAGCTAATACAATAAAGGGTCAAAAGACCCAAACACAACTGAAGCAGAAAATATAAGATAAAAAGGCCAAAGCCTAGTCATACTCAACAAGAGGGGTAGGAGCTCCGTAATCCAAAGCCTCAGCCTCCGGAGATCGGTACGGGGAAGCAGGGGAATAAACCAAGTAGCTATTGAGTATGGTAGCAGCCCAATCATAGGAGCCGACCCAACCTTTTCCTTTGAGCTGCTCCAGCGAATCCTCCAACTTCTTCTCCTCCTCCTCGACCTTGGAATTCCCGGACTTGATGTCCCGGACCATACCAAGGTTCGAACCGACCTCGGACAAAGCAGTCTAGCCATACTTAGCCTGACGCATCAGCGCGAGAGCAGCCTTAGCGCCCTGAATGCGGAGACGGTACTTCTTGACCAGCTCCCAACGGCAGCGCTTCAGCGCTAGCTCCATTTTCCGCTCAGCCTCGGCAAGCACCTTCTTGAGCCTCGGCAAGCACCTTCTTGAGATCTCTTCTCCGCATTCCTAAGCTTGACTTCCAGGGCTTTAATCTTTTTGTCCTTCTTCCGGGACTCCTTCTCTGAGGCCTCTAAGGCAACCTAGGTTGCATGAGCTCGAGTGGCAACCTGAATCAAAGAAAAACGAATATCAGCAAAGACCAAACTACGTCACAACAAATCCGAAGAAGGAAGGAATTACCATCATAAGTCCAGAGGACAAGTCCCCGTAATCCGTTGAACGATCGAACGACACAGCGGAGGCCGGAGCCAACTCTCCAAAGTAGTCCACGACTTTCACAGACTCGGCTGGATCTCCTCCCGCCGCCTTGTGAGCGTCAAAAAGGAAGCCGGGATCAGACTCCTCGATCGTACGAGCTACCTTACCCTTCCTCGGACGATCCGGGCTGTTGGAAGCTCCCTTCCCTTTGTCCACCTCATACACGAGTTTTAAACCCTTATTTCCTACTGCAAGTGCACAGCATACGAAGTAGTATTTAGGGGTCGATCCCACGAAGACCAGTTTCACACTTTGATTTAATGATCTAAATCAAAAGCTAAGACAATTTAATTATGTTTTTGGTTTTTATAAATAGCAAATAATAAAAGCAAAATCGATTGTAAAGATAATTTTAAACAAGCGTTAGGTCAAGGAATATCACGGGACATTCAGAGCAACGGATCAAACAACTATTCAGGCAGTGATTAAGCACAAGTCTAGAACTCAAACATAAAGATAATATCAATCCACTGTCGTGGTATCAATAACTTTGTCTAGCGACCTAGAAATCCTAACTGTCGCTGGTACTAGAAATTGCAAACAAGCATTAAGGATAAGTTCGATTTGTTCACAATTCTCCACTACATCTACTGTCGTAGGTAATGAATAAATTGCTCACCAATGTTTATTCTAGCAACCTAGCAACTGTCGTTGTCTAAATTAACCTAAGATCATGAATCAAGCGGCCAGTTTAACTCAAGCAATAAGATCAACAAGGATGAAGACTATCGATTCTATTTACCTATTTGTGTTTAACCCTAAAGCTCATGAATTCCTTTGACAAACCTCAACCTAACTAAGATATCTACTCAGACATAATTAAAGAAGAAGAAAACATAGAGATTATAGAGTTCATCATAAAAGCTTGAATAGATAATGAAAGCTGAAAATAACTAAATAAGAACTTGAACAAAGCATAAATATAGATAATAAGAACTGAAAGTAAACTTAATAGAACTTGATTAAAGCACAAAGATAGGTAATAAGAACTGAAAGTAAAACTTAATTAAACCATAAATGTTTAAAGCTTAAAAGAAACTAATAAGAACTTGATAAAAACATAAACATTAAAGCTTAAAAGAGAGAAGAAGCAATGTTTAGAAGCTAGAGAAGAGTTGGAGAAGAAGATGGTGTGTTTTGAAACATCAAGAGTGAGTTCTATATATAGGCCAAGGTGTAGGGGAGTAGGTGAAGTAAGGAACGGTCGTTCTGATGGGAGAACGATCGTTCTCCGTGGTCGATCGAAGTAGGTGGTTGTAGGTGAGATGGGGAACGATCGTTCTTGGTGGAGAACGGTCGTTCCATGCTTGGTTGTTGGTGGAGTAGGTGAGGTGTGGAACGATCGTTCTCTTCTGGGAACGGTCGTTCCTCTGTATTTGTCGGCAAGGTTGGTGAAGAGGGGAACGACCGTTCTGTAGGGGGAACGGTCGTTCTCCCTGGTCGTTCTCCCTTAGAACTGGCGTTCTCTTCAGTTGGTCCTTTTCTCGTGTTTTCCACATTAAATCGACTCGAACATGTCCGTAAACGCCAAACTCCATCGGAACTCCATAAAATCTGTAAAAAGACTCAAAACAAAAGAAAAGACTCGAAAAGCTAACGAAAGATGCAAATAAAAACTCAAACCGAATACTAAAACGAATCAAAATACGTTAAAAACACATAATATCAACTCCCCCCAACTAAAACCTTTGCTTGTCCCCAAGCAAAACCAGAGATCTTATAAAGAGGAGAGGTTAGAAAAACATGTGAGACTTGTAAAACTTATAGGACCATACTTTAAATCAATTGCCCCTAAACCGCATTCGCATGGTTCAGATCAAACCGTACTTCATTGTACTTCTCCATAACCGTAGTATATAAGTGAAATCTCATGATCAAGCAGAACTCAATATTTAACATTCATTATCAAATGCGTGTACTCTCACAAAGGGAATATCTAACACGTTATGGTCTAGGTATCAAGGTTGGTATTTGGTTGCTCAAGTGTTTCGGTTTCTTTTAGCAGTAAAAACGGATGCAAATCATTATGCAAAATCACAGTCAGACACGAACCAATTAGGAGGTACACAACTCTCCTTAACTCTAATCCTTCTACCCTTATTTAACAAAGTCACAAACAAGAACATGATTTCTATTAACGTTTCATGAAATTTAAAGATATTACCTTGACTTTCCCGGTTCCTTCTGTTTTATTTATATATATATATATATATTATATCGGAGAATGGAACCGGTTCGTCTCTAAGATCTGCATCAAAAGAATTTCAACGATGTAAGCTTATTTCTTGAATGTGAATACAAACTTCTACCCAAAAAGTTCTTCCTCTTTTGAAACGAAAATTTTCGATGAATATATTCAAAAAGAGATCACTTTTCTAGACACATCCTATGAGTTTAATCAGAAAGAGACCACCTATCTAGACACAGTCCTAAAGAAAAGTTGTGTCGGTCCGTATACTCCATAGTTTTGCACATGAATGCAATGACAGAAAACGAAAATAAGTGGGTTTCAACATGGAAATGGTAAGGGTGTGGTACTAGACTAAGGATAAGTCTAGCCATTTGGAGTTAGCAAAGATTGGTAGAAATGATGCAAAGAAAACTCCAAATGTAAAATCCAATACATGATTATCAACCCCCTAAGTGAGATAAATTAAGTCCATATTAAGTTCCAATAATTCGATTAAGTTCAGATGATTTGAGAAATTCACTAAATGATCAAGTTATGGATTTTTCTGCGTTTCTAAACTATCCTCAAACAATGCTAAACAGTCGTAAGGCAATGACATCGAACATGTTGCAATTCCAAAAAGTTAACAAATTCACACAGTGTTTTGACTCGATAATTTTTTTTTTTAATTTTTTTTTTGGCTGAAAAGAATGAATTATTTTGACCCAAATAAAACAGACTGACTCTAAAAGAAATAACAAAAGACTCCAAAAATAAATAAAGTGCTGACTCAAGGCACGACCCTCCCCCAGACTTACTTCATACCGTCTCGGTGTGAAAATAAGCGAGGGAAGAGTCATAGAGAACTTACCTGGGTCGGCAGGGAGAACACCATGGCGGAGCAGGTGCTCCGGAATAGAATCGGGTGCTCGCTCCTCTTTTTTTTTTCTTTTTTTTATTTAACTGAAACAAAGAAAAACAAAACCAAAAATCAATAGCAAAAGAAAATAAAAGGAAAACACTTACCAGTGGGTTGCCTCCCACCAAGCGCTTGGTTTAAGTCGTTAGCTTGACTTCTGAGCACAAGCGCTAATCATGAGAATCAAAAGGCTGAGCCAATGTGAAGGGAATGTCCTGAAATCAGACATGTATTTACTCTAGTAGAGTCGTAATGTCGAGATAAGACAATCATATGATATTGGACGGTTATAATGTTTTGCTAGAAGCCGCTTATAACTTATGAGTTATGAACTTATTACCATTATCATATGATCCTATAGGGTCACACACCTAAGCAAACTGGATAATATAAATTGGGTTTTGATCATTAGAGTAATGATTATGATCAACGTATATAAGATATACGTCGATATCGTTTTTCTATGAGGGTGTCGATCGACACTAATAGTGGGTGTCGATCGACACCTGTCGGCATCGTCTTCTCGATGTTTGACTTTCTGTGAGGGTGTCGATCGACACCAATGGTGGGTGTCGATCGACACCTGTCGGCAACTCCAGCCTATATATATGATATGAGGGCTGCTCGAGTTATAAACACAAGTGAAGCTCTTGGAAGCTTGAGAAAATCACAGAAAACAGAGAAAACGTTTCAGAAAACCCGAAGGCGAATCGTTCGCTCCGGTACTAGCATCCCGTCGTCCAGTTTGTGTGCGTGTGGACTTCTGTAGAGGCGCAGCACTTGAGGCGCTTGATTATCTCGATTACCTGTTCTCCTTCCGCTGCAAATCTCCAGGTATGTTCGAGATCCATCAAAGATTCAATTAACACGATCCGTGGGTTAGGATGTTGTTAGGGCTGTTTTAATCCGATTAAAACCTGAACAAATCCCTTCAGTGGTATCAGAGCGGTTTGTTTTATTGAATCTGGAGCTTATAATTGAATTGGTTGAATTCAAAACGAGATATATATGATATATATAGGATTGCTTACTAGATTATTATGTTCAAAAACTGTTTTGTTTTTGCATAAATCGTTATTCCAGGGCTTGTGCGAAACGGGTGTCGATCGACACCATGTGTGTGTCGATCGACACCAATCGGGTTTTCGCGTGAACTTTTAGGTCACGATCGAAGATCGTGTTTCCTCAAACCACTGGTGTCGACCGACACTAAAGTAGTGTCGATCGACACCAATCGGTTCATCGCGTTTGGTTCAATTGGATTGAACCGGGTAATCGCGATCGGTTCAAGCGGTAAATCGGTTATCATTCATTGAACCGATTTGGTTGGTGTCGACCGACACTAATGTAGTGTCGATCGACACCGGTCGGTTATTTGCAAATTGATTCGATCGGTTTAATCGGTTAAATGGTTTATCGCGATTGAACCGGATCGGAATCTGTCGGTCAACACAAACTAGTTGTGTCGATCGACACTGATCTGGTGTCGATCGACACCACTTCAGAATTTGCATTCCTAGCTTGTTTAACTTAAGAATTTTAAAGGTTTAAAACAAGTTGAAATATCTAGGATATATAATTGATATAAACTAGATTTAAGGTTCAGTTCCTCAAACAAAATATTAAGCTTTTAATATCTTCCCAATCTTGTCAACTGTCAAGGCTCGTTTCATTGTGTGATGGGTCTGCCAAAGCAGGGTGTCCGCAATTACATGAGTGAGGCAGGTTGTAATCGTTACTACGGACTTAAAAGATTGGTTTGCTTAACTGGGCTATCAAAATAGTTTTGGGCTCAGAGATATAGGATCGGATTTGATATAAGATATTAATCCGAGACAAGAATTATATATGATATAATTAGCAAAGTTGCTTACCTAAATAGCTAAAAGTTTGGGCGATGGGCCAAAGCTCACTCAAATTTTTTGTGAAATATGGATCTTGGATCATTATATTCAATTGAGGAAAATTGTTTTGAATATAATGTGAGTTTCTTAATTGTTAAGATTTCTCATTTCTTGAACATCGAAACTAAACTCTCATTTTGTGTTTTTTCAGCTATGGCTAGCTCCCCTCACAGAAACACATTCTCGCTTCGATCCGTCCTTGAGAAGGACAAGCTTAATGGATCGAACTTCCTTGAATGGTATCGGAACTTGAGAATTGTTCTCAAGCAGGAGAAAAAGGAATATGTCCTTGAGAAGGTTCTCCCTGAGAAACCGAAATCCAATGCCGGACACGCTGAAAGGAATGCTTGGGAGAAGCATTCCAATGATGAGGTCGATGTGAGTTGTCTCATGCTGGCTACCATGAACTCGGACTTGCAGAAGCAATACGAGAACGTGGCGTCACCTGTTGAGATGATCACTAGCCTGAAAGGGATGTTTCAGGAGCAAGCACGAACTGAGAGATATCAGACGGTTAAGTCTCTCATTGAGTGCAGGCTACCAAAGGATGGTCCAGTTAGCCCACATGTCATTAAGATGATGGGTTATATTGATAACTTGGCAAAACTGGATTGTCCCCTTAGCCAAGAGTTGGCTACGGACATCATTTTGCAGTCGTTGCCGTCAAGCTTTGATCAGTTTATCATGAACTATAACATGAACAACATGACAAAGACTTTGACGAAACTGCATGGCATGCTCAAGACAGCTGAGCCAAACATCAAAAAGGGCACCCCTAATGTACTTTTGGTGCAAGGGGGTAAAAAGTTTAAGAAACATGCTAAGGGTAAAGGAAAAGCTAAGGCATTCCAGATTGAGAATCAGGATAAGCCTGAGGCTTCTTCCAAACCCAAACGCGGCCCTACTGATGCTGATAAATGCCATTACTGCAATAAGTCTGGGCATTGGAAGAGAAATTGCAAAGAGTATCTTGGAGATCTAAAGAACTCGAAGAAGACGTATGAGACGACTTCTTCAGGTATCTATGTTATAGAAGTAAATGTTACTACTTCAGGTTCTAAGTCTTGGGTATTAGATACCGGCTGTGGCGCTCATATTTGTACAAATATGCAGGGTCTAAGCAACAGTAGAACGCTGGAGAAGGGACAAGTGGACCTACGCGTTGGAATGGAGCAAGAGTTGCTGCATTGGCCGTAGGAACTTATCATTTGTCTTTGCCGTCAGGCTTGGTTTTAGAATTGAATAATTGCTACTATGTACCTGCTATAAGCAGAAACATCATTTCTATTCCTGTTTTGGATTTAGAAGACTTTCATTTTTCGATTAAAAACAAGTGTTGTTCTTTTGATCGTAATGAAATGTTTTATGGTAGCGCTCCATTAGAGAATGGACTTTATATTCTTAACCAATCTTTGCCTGTCTATAACATAAGTACCAAACGGTTAAGAACCAATGACTCGAACCCTACGTTTCTCTGGCATTGTCGTTTGGGCCACATCAATGAGAAAAGGATTCAAAAGCTTCATAATGATGGACTTTTGGACTCATTTGATTTTGAATCATTTGAGAAGTGTGAATCCTGCTTATTGGGCAAAATGACAAAGGCCCCTTTCAACAATTTAATGAAAGGGCCGGTGACCTATTGGGACTAATACATACCGATGTATGTGGTCCAATGAGTGTTAGTGCTAGAGGAAACTTTCAGTACTTCATCACGTTTACTGATGACTTCAGTAGATTTGGTTATGTCTATTTAATGAGACATAAATCGGAATCCTTTGAAAAGTTCAAGGAGTTCCAAAATGAAGTACAGAACCAACTTGGCAAAAGTATCAAAGCTCTTCGATCAGATCGTGGAGGTGAGTACTTAGCCAAGAGTTCAGTGATCATCTGAGTAACTGTGGAATTGTTTCACAACTCACTCCTCCTGGAACACCTCAGTGGAATGGTGTGTCTGAAAGGAGGAATCGGACTTTATTAGATATGGTCGATCGATGATGAGTCAAGTAGATCTTCCATTATCCTTTTGGGGATACGCTCTAGAAACGTCTGCGTTTACGCTAAACAGAGTTCCATCAAAATCAGTCGAGAAGACGCCATATGAGATGTGGACTGGAAAAGTTCCAAGATTGTCTTTTCTTAAAATTTGGGGTTGTGAAGCTTATGTCAAGCGGTTGATATCTGATAAGCTTGACCCAAATCTGATAAGTGCTACTTCGTTGGTTATCCTAAGGAAACCAAGGCTTACTACTTTTACAACCGTTCTGAGAACAAAGTGTTTGTTGCTAAGAACTGTGTTTTTCTTGAGAGAGAATTTCTTTCCAAGAAGAACAGTGGGAGTAAAGTACAACTCGAAGAAGTTCGAGAATCACAGGAGCCTGCTCAACCTGTCGAGGAAGAGCAGCGACTGGATCTACAAAGAGTTGTAGAGTCCGAACCTGTGATGCCAGAAGTTCGCAGATCCGAAAGGATTCGTCAAGAGCCCGAGAGATATGGATTTCTTGTGACTAATTGTCATGATCTCTTGATCATTGACAGTGACGAACCTGCGACTTTCGAAGAAGCAATGATGGGCCCTGACTCCGAAAAGTGGTTTAAAGCCGCTGAATCCGAAATCGGTTCCATGTCACAAAACCAAGTATGGACTTTGGGTGATTTACCTGATGGTGTAAAAGCCATTGAGTGTAAATGGGTCTTCAAGAAGAAGATCGATGTGGATGGAAACGTTCAGATTTACAAAGCTAGGTTGGTGGCAAAAGGTTTCAAACAAGTTCAAGGTGTTGACTATGATGAAACCTATTCCCCAGTCGCTATGCTTAAATCTATTCGGATTCTCCTAGCAACAGCCGCTCATTATGATTATGAGATTTGGCAATGGATGTGAAAACAGCTTTCCTTAACGGGATTCTGGAGGAGGATGTGTACATGACACAACCTCCGGGTTTCATTGATCCTAATGCTGCTGGGAAAGTATGCAAGCTTCATAAATCCATTTATGGATTGAAGCAAGCATCTCGGAGTTGGAACCTACGTTTTGATGAAGCAGTTAAAAAGTTTAACTTCATCAGAAACGAAGAGGAACCTTGCGTTTACAAGAAGACTAGTGGGAGCGCAGTTGCATTTCTCGTTTGTATGTAGACGACATACTTCTCATAGGAGATGATATTCCGTTACTTCAGTCAGTAAAGGACTGGCTCGGAAGTTGTTTCTCGATGAAAGATATGGGTGAAGCCGCCTATATTCTTGGAATAAGGATCTATAGAGATAGATCAAAGAGGCTGATTGGACTGTGCCAGGACACTTATATCGATAAGGTTCTACACAGGTTCAACATGCATGATTCCAAGAAGGGCTTGCTTCCGATGTCTCATGGCATTACTCTCAGCAAGAAGCAGTGTCCTTCGACACCTGCTGAGCGAGAGCGCATGAGTAGGATTCCTTTTGCTTCTGCAGTAGGATCTATTATGTATGCCATGCTTTGTACTCGTCCAGATGTTGCTTGTGCTTTAAGCATGACGAGTCGATACCAATCAGATCCCGGTGAGAGTCACTGGACTGCCGTCAAGACAATCCTGAAGTATTTGAGAAATACCAAGGATAAGTTCTTAGTGTACGGAGGAAGTGATGAGCTTGTAGTGAGTGGTTATACGGACGCCAGCTTTCAGACAGATAGAGACGATTTCCGATCTCAGTCTGGTTACGTCTTCTGTCTAAATGGAGGTGCAGTTAGTTGGAAGAGTTCCAAGCAGAGCACCGTGGCGGACTCAACGACCGAGGCTGAATACATCGCTGCTTCTGAAGCGGCGAAGGAGGCTGTTTGGATTAGGAAGTTCATTACTGAGCTTGGTGTGATTCCTAGCATTTCTGAGCCTGTGGCATTGTTTTGTGACAACAATGGAGCCATAGCTCAGGCTAAGGAGCCCAGATCACATCAGAAATCCAAACACATTGAGAGGAGATATCATCTGATTCGTGATATCATTGAGAGAGGTGACGTCAAGATCAGCAGAGTTCCGACAGACGAGAACGTTGCTGACCCGTTGACTAAGCCACTCCCACGACCGAAGCATGAGAGTCATGCAGCTGCTATAGGCATTAGATTCCTTAAGCAGTAATCTTGTTTTAGTGGGAGTTATCATATTTATGTTTTGATGTTCATGTAAACATACATTTGGTTATGTTTTATTTAATGAAATTGTTTCAGTATTATTTAATGGTGTTATTAAATAATTGTCCAAAAGTAATTTATGGCATTCTTATAGATCATCAAATACGTGATTTGATCATGAAACTCTATAAGTGATAGATGACATAAATTATTAGTGTCCATAGTCGAGGTTATCAAAGTTGGACATTGATAACCGCGCGAGACTAGTATGTGAGGTGACTGATGACTAAGTTTCATGAAGTCATTAATAGGAGTATAAAGTCAATCACATAGATATGTGTTAGAGAACACATGATCGGACATGACCCGCTAATGAGAACTCTACAAGATTGTTATATGAGTGTCATAAGAGTTTCTCATTACGACTATAGAGTATAGTCCTTTGACCTGAGTTCATCATGTTTTCTTACATATGAATTGGTATGCTTTGACTCTGTCAAACGTCAGCCGTAACTGGTGGCTATAAAGGCATTGATTGGGCATATTATGAAGTGTGTAGGAAACAGGGATGGAACAAGATGGAATTTGTCCCTCCCATATAACGGGAGATAAATATCTCAGGGCCTATCGAAGATTTGATACTGGAAATGCGTGGCCGCGCTCAAACGGATTGAATGTCAATCGTTTGTCTTTTATCAGTATAAATCAGAGTTCGATAAACATGGTTTGGTTGATTAAGGATGACACGAGTTCTTGCCTTATGCCAGATCGAGATATAGAGACAAAGGGATTATGGGAATAGTTGATTCCAGTACAAGTGGGAGATTGAAGGGAATGTCCTGAAATCAGACATGTATTTACTCTAGTAGAGTCGTAATGTCGAGATAAGACAATCATATGATATTGGACGGTTATAATGTTTTGCTAGAAGCCGCTTATAACTTATGAGTTATGAACTCATTACCATTATCATATGATCCTATAGGGTCACACACCTAAGCAAACTGGATAATATAAATTGGGTTTTGATCATTAGAGTAATGATTATGATCAACGTATATAAGATATACGTCGATATCGTTTTTCTATGAGGGTGTCGATCGACACTAATAGTGGGTGTCGATCGACACCTGTCGGCATCGTCTTCTCGATGTTTGACTTTCTGTGAGGGTGTCGATCGACACCAATGGTGGGTGTCGATCGACACCTGTCGGCAACTCCAGCCTATATATATGATATGAGGGCTGCTCGAGTTATAAACACAAGTGAAGCTCTTGGAAGCTTGAGAAAATCACAGAAAACAGAGAAAACGTTTCAAAACCCGAAGGCGAATCGTTCGCACTCCGATACTAGCATCCCGTCGTCCAGTTTGTGTGCGTGTGGACTTCTGTAGAGGCGCAGCACTTGAGGCGCTTGATTATCTCGATTACCTGTTCTCCTTCCGCTGCAAATCTCCAGGTATGTTCGAGATCCATCAAAGATTCAATTAACACGATCCGTGGGTTAGGATGTTGTTAGGGCTGTTTTAATCCGATTAAAACCTGAACAAATCCCTTCACAATGCACCTTTGGTCCTTCTCTTATTGGGACAAGAAACAAAGTGTGCAAAAAGGCATACAATTGTCCAAAGGAAATAGACAATATTCTCATCAAGGAAGTTTACTACAAATGTAGCGTGTATCTTCAAATATTCCTTGACAGTGAGATGTTTTTGAGAATCAAATGCATTCAATGGAAAGATATAATCAACTTTAGCTTCAAACGAGTTTGTCACAAAATAGTCAACTTTATTTCCATCAATCTTATAAAATACCACATTCTCATTCTCATCATCATTCTCGACCTTAGGGTTCTCTATCTCATCCAAGATCTTATCTAAATCAAATTCATTCCGTAGGTCAGATTTTTCAAGAAGCGATCTAGATTCCACTAGCATTAAAGAGTTAACCTCTAGATTATGATCATTCAAAACACAAAGATAACTAGTATCAAAACACAAAGACAACTAGTATCAAACGTGTCCTCCTCTTCTTGTGACCAATCATTGTAGTCCATGGCCATCAAAGTTAGTAAAAGTTAGTGTCTTAGACTAGAAATTTCGTCGAAAACCAAAGGTGAAAATTTGGTCCACGACAACGGCGCCAAAAACTTGATACACGAGTTTTAAACCTTTATTTCCTACTGCAAGTGCACAGCATACGAAGTAGTATTTAGGGGTCGATCCCACGAAGACCAGTTTCACACTTTGATCTAATGAGCTAAATCAAAAGCTAAGACAATTTAATTATGTTTTTGGTTTTTATAAATAGCAAATAATAAAAGCAAAATCGGTTGTAAAGATAATTTTAAACAAGCGTTAGGTCAAGGAATATCGCAGGAGATTCAGAGCAACGGATCAAACAACTATTCAGGAAGTGATTAAGCACAAGTCTAGAACTCAAACATAAAGGTAATATCAATCCACTGTCGTGGTATCAATAACTTTGTTTAGCGACCTAGAAATCCTAACTGTCGCTGGTACTAGAAATCGCAAACAAGCATTAAGGATAGGTTCGATTTGTTCACAATTCTCCACTACATCTACTGTCGCAGGTAATGAATAAATTGCTCACCAATGTTTATTCTAGCAACCTAGCAACTGTCGTTGTCTAAATTAACCTAAGATCATGAATCAAGCAGCCAGTTTAACTCAAGCAATAAGATCAACAAGGATGAAGACTATCGATTCTATTTACCTATTTGTGTTTAACCCTAAAGCTCATGAATTCCTTTGACAAACCTCAACCTAACTAAGATATCTACTCAGACATAATTAAAGAAGAAGAAAACATAGAGATTATAGAGTTCATCATAAAAGCTTGAATAGATAATGAAAGCTGAAAATAACTTAATAAGAACTTGAACAAAGCATAAATATAGATAATAAGAACTAAAAGTAAACTTAATAGAACTTGATTAAAGCACAAAGATAGGTAATAAGAACTGAAAGTAAAACTTAATTAAACCATAAATGTTTAAAGCTTAAAACAAACTAATAAGAACTTGATAAAAACATAAACATTGAAGCTTAAAAGAGAGAAGAAGCAATGTTTAGAAGCTAGAGAAGAGTGGGAGAAGAAGATGGTTTGTTTTGAAACATCAAGAGTGAGTTCTATATATAGGCCAAGGTGTAGGGGAGTAGGTGAAGTAAGGAACGGTCGTTCTGAGGGGAGAACGATCGTTCTTCGTGGTCGATCGAAGTAGGTGGTTGTAGGTGAGATGGGGAACGATCGTTCTTGGTGGAGAACGGTCGTTCCATGCTTGGTTGTTGGTGGAGTAGGTGAGGTGTGGAACGATCGTTCTCTTCTGGGAACGGTCGGTCCTCTGCATTTGTCGGCAAGGTTGGTGAAGAGGGGAACGACCGTTCTGTAGGGGGAACGGTCGTTCTCCCTGGTCGTTCTCCCTTAGAACGGGCGTTCTCTTCAGTTGGTTCTTTTCTCGTGTTTTCCACATTAAATCGACTCGAACATGTCCGTAAACGCCAAACTCCATCGGAACCCCATAAAATCTGTAAAAAGACTCAAAACAAAAGAAAAGACTCGAAAAGCTAACGAAAGATGCAAATAAAAACTCAAACCGAATACTAAAAACGAATCAAAATACGTTGAAAACACATAATATCACCACCACAACAGCACAATTTGAACCCTGAGGAACAGCTATCTGTTCCTCGGGTACGCCGTGAAAATCAGACCCAGATGGCAGAACAAAACCGGACGCCGGGTAAAACTCAGCCGCCTCTCCGGACGGTCCAGCTTCACCATACTTCTGCTGGCGGTACATCCAAACACCCTCCATGCATGGGTATGTCGCCATCGGATCAATGAAGTCGGGACCCTTTGGAGGAGCGCGCCCTTCTAGAATATCTTTCGCGTCAAGAAAGCGGCGCCAGAGATCAGGACATTCCCAATCGATCTTCTTCTTATCAACTTCTTCAAAGATATCCTCAACTCCGTAAACTCGATGAGCGAAGGGATCACGAACTGAGAAAGAAAAGAAAAAATGCAAAGTTGTGAGAAATGAAATTGTGAAGAGTGAAGCAAAGGAATGAAGACTACTTATAGAAAAAATTCACAAAAAGACGAAACACTTACATGGCACACTCCACTCGGTCCTAACCGTGCCGCTGTAATCAACAAACCGTGAGCGGACTGCGCTTCACGTAGAAAAACTGATTCCTCGAAGCTTTGCAATTACTCCAGAGGTTGGTGTAGAACCGCTTCACGTTCTTCCGAACGTTAACCGGGCAATAAAGATTAGAGGTGGAAGTCTTCCTCATGGAAAAGAAATTCCGAATAAGGTCGCCCTCCAACTTGATTCCGCATTCAGCACAATGGACCACGAGTCCCATCAAAATCCTCATAGCAGATGGAACAAGTTGAGAGATCGCAACCCCATACAACACGAGAAATTCGAAGATAGCTCTTGGGATCGGGAACCAGAGGAAAGCTTCATAAAACATCGATTCATACATGGCGAAATATCCCTTTGGCGCCTTGTCCATCCTATCTCCGTCCTTTGGGAGACGAAACTTGATCTTGTCAGAAATCCGGAAGTCATATCTGAGCTCGGCCAATGAGTCCCGATCGTTCAGAGTATGTCCAAGCTTGAACCCCGCAGATATCATCCTGTACCCCGAAGACGGTCCAGGCTTCTTAAACCGTCAAGTGAAAATATCCTCGCCCCAATAAGCATTGGCTTCCCCGGGAGAACGACACTCGGACTTCACCTCCGGTTGCACAAAGATAGGCACCTCCGGGTGATCCGACCTGACTTCTTCTCCGGACATGGCCGAATCGTCACCTATCTCTGCCCTAGCATGATGATGTTCAGAGGGAACCAAAGATCGGGATGACCATGCACGCCATCCGCCGTTGTCCTCGATGTGCTGAGACGGAGTCCAAACGCCACGTACTCCGCTAACCGGCGGCGAGACGCCGTCAACGCCGTCTCGAGGAGAGGCGGACGCCCTCTCTAAGATGCCTCCAGAGCCAAGCGCCCACCTTGATACTGCTACTATGCCAGCCGCCCTCTTGGAAGCGTTCTTAGAGCCAGCCGCCCTCGTGGACGAATTCTTAGAGCCAGCCGCCTTCTTCGAGCCGGACGGCCTACACGACGAATCTCCGATGCCAGACTCCGTCTCCGGCATGTTCTCAATCCCGGCCGCCGTCTCGGGTATGTTCTCAATCCCGGCCACCATCTCGGGAACGTTCTCAATCCCGGCCGCCGTCTCGGGAACGCTCTCAATCCCGGCTGCCCGTTGCTGAACCTCATCCCGGACAGGCTCCCATTGAGGAACGTTAGCAAAATTGAGCGCTCCTGGAGCGTTGCTAGGGTCAGCCGCCCACTGAGGAACACCTTCGGGGACGGACGCCACTTGTGGAATGGCATCTTCTCCAGCCGCCAGCAGATCTCCACAAGTACCGCGTCCTGCTACGCGGACATAAAATCGAACTCAAACCGGTCATTCCTTATTGCGTCAAAGTTGAGTTCTAAAGGAGGGCCTCTTTCATCAGCCATTTCTAAAGGGAAAGTTTTCAAAGGAAAAACTTGAAGAAGTGAACTTGGAAAGGGAAGGGGAGTGTGAAAAAATGAGAATGAAGCAACTCCTTTGATATAGCAAACATGGCCCGAACTTCCGTATGAACAGGATGGACTGTACTTTGATAAGACACTAAAGAAGCGGATGAACGGATGAACGGAAAAACTCCTTTCCTTCCCGTTTCTGTCAATCCCGATAAAACTCTCAGCTCGAAGCTCATCGTTCGAGACTACGGAAACAAAGAGCTGGGGGGGCTAACTGTTGGGGTCGAAATCCCCTCCTCGAAGATTGACGAAACGAGAGCCCAAGATCAAGATCGAATGGAAACTTATCCCGAGCATGGACCGGACGAGCTAAGGCCAGCTGCCAACGATCCGTCCGAGACACGACCCGGAGGCTGAGACGAGGCCAGCCGCCCACGGCCAGTGCAAGGAGTGACCTGATGGCTGGGACAAGGCCAGCCGCCCATGGTCGATCCGAGGCAAGGCCCGGCTGCCGGGATACGGCCAGCCGCCCATCTTCCCTCCGAGGATAGATAGATCCGGCTGCCGGGATACGGCCAGCCGCCCATCTTCCCTCGGAGGATAGATCCGGCTGCCGGGATACGGCCAGGCGCCCATCTTCCCTCCGAGGATAGATCCGGCTGCTGGGATACGGCCAGCCGCCCATTTCTCATCCAAGGCAAGGGCCGGCGGCTGGGATATGGCCATCCGCCCATGATCCCTCCAAGACAACGTTCGGCGGCTGGTATAAGGCCAGCCGCCCGGTCCCCTTCACTCTCGGTCCCGCCAGCCGCCCACACTTCCCTCACACACGGTCCGAACATCGTCCAGTCGACCGACCATCAAACATAACTCTAAGCCCGGACCGACTCGAAGATTAGGCATTTGCATGTTCTGACTCCAAAACGTCCGTAAACATTCTCCAAAAGACCATGACTAACGTTCAGCCATCCATGGACCAGCCGCCCAAGCACACATGCCAAAAGAATCGGCGGCTGGCCATCAATACCAAAACCGGCGGCTGGAAGTTCAAATAAAGAACGGGCGGCTCAAATCTCAAGAGTCGTAAGACGTTCGGAATACTATTCACGTGGGAAAAACCGTTAAAAACACTACTCATCTCGAGACAAAGTTAACCGTAAAATTGATTTAAGCCTAAACCGAGGCCCGGATTACTATTCATCGGTTTACAATTCATCAAATTACTATTCACGGTTTACTATTCATCGATTATGAAAGGCGTGCCAGATTTGGGTCAGAACGTGCAGACGGATCATAGAAGACTCTCGGGCCGGATATCGGGCCCAAAAGGTTAGGTCGGCGGCGGGGAAGAAACCACAAAGTCCCACATCGAAAATATGAAGTCTTAGTACCCTAGGATTGTCAGTATATATATGTACGCTCATGTAAGGGTCAAAGGCATCCCAAATCCGAGTATTAGGAGTTTTAGCAATATAAGACTTTTCAGCTTTTGCTATTTATTCTTGTACTTTCGGAAATCATCAATAAAATCTCTCTTTTTACATTTTCAGTCATTTAGTTCTTTAAAATATAATTTTCGAGCCCCCACAAAATATAAGTTTTGACAGTGTGAGTTTCGGCTCTCATAACGGGTTACAAGATGCTAAGTCCCAATTTTCGTCCGGATCAGTATTTTCAGGAAATTTTCCGAGTTTCTGATGTGTTATGAGATTTTAAGTCTCAATGTTCATCGAATCGAATTTTTTTTTGAAAATTCGGGAGTATGTATATATGGACCCACTCTCCCCCCCCCCCTTTTTTTTATGGAGGGGGGCAACTGAACTCGTTTTTTAAGCGAGCTGCCTATGTACCCTTCGTGAAAAGGGATCAAGTCAACCGTAGTTTCGTTTTTTTTTCTTTTTGGAGTAAGGCTAGGCCTTTGACACGGATTCGTCCATGGTGACTTCTGTTATCTTAGACATGTCCTTTTTCAAGATCGTTTGTTCTTCTCGGTTGATCTTCTCTTTCGTGGGCAGAATCTCCGTTCTCTCGGACTTGTCGATTCTGCTCGCATTACATCGTGGCTCGATACTTGCGTCCGCTTTCTTACGTTTCCGGTTTTCCTTCGCTATATCGCTTTCGAGTTTTCCTGTTAGGAACTTTGTTGCAAGCATTCTTGCAATCGTCTTGCAATTTGGGGTTGTATGACCTTTGACTTTGTGGAAAGTGCAATAGGCCATTTCGTCGTAGTCCACTCTGCGAGTCCAAGCGTTCCACGATCCGTTTCCGTGTCCGGCCTCGTCGAAAGACCCTTTCATGTTTATTCGGTAGTTGTGCGCTTCGCCTGTATTTGTCCCTTCGTTTTCTTCATTGATTGTTGTCCATGTTGGCTGCCCAGCTGCTCGCCCAGTGGTGTTCTTCCGTTGTAGCAGTGGGGATCGGGAAGGTTCCATTCTTTTCCCAATCGAGTTTCGCTTGATCGAGTTAAGTTCTTCTGGCAGTACGAATCAGAGAGGTTTCGCTTCGATGATCCTGCAGTTTCGTCTCAGATCAACGTCAAATCTTGGGCCACCGATCCGTTCGCCTTTGCTTGTCCAGTTTGCCGTTCTAGGTTCTCGTCCATCATCATCTTTGGTTCGGGAATTGATGTTGTGTTTTCTGCTTCACCGTCAGTCTCGTTCATGTCTTGGCTAGTTCCATATGCGGTGGTTCCTCCTTTTTCTTCGTTAGTCACCGTCAAATCTAGCTGCTCAATTTTTGGCCTTGTGTCGTTCTGCGGTTGTCGCGGCGGCATCCCGGAATGACCAATTCTTGTCCCGGCTGGGGTTTGTTCCCTCGTGTTTTGCCTTCCCGGCGTTGCCGCCTGAGGCGAGAATTTGAGACGTCTTGCACCGATGGTCCGTCGTCCTTGCTTTATGCTTCCTTCTGGTGAGACGTTCCTAGCTCGTCTTTTGTCTCGGACAGTTTGCAACTGTTGAGTCGCCGTTTCATCCCGTTGATCTTGTCGCTCTGGGACCGCGGCCATCATGATCTTCAGCTCGTCCGTTGTCGTCACGTCTTCTTCAATGTTGTTTGTTCCGGTTGTCCCGGCGATCGTCGCTCCGGCGGTGGTCATTTTGGCCGGCAGGATGTCTTCGTCATTCGTCGAGTCGTAAATTTTCGGGTGGTCTGCTACGGAGAACTCCACGTCTTTCTTCGTTTCTTTTGTTATTACGGGGAGTTGGACTGTTCCGATTGTCATTGTCGTCATTCCAGTGAAACCAATCAACGGTTTTGGATGGGTCGTGAAATGCCAGTCCCAATGTTCCTCCTCCGAAGGGTTTCCCAGAATACGACGTTGACCAAACTTCCCGCATCGACTAGAACTCTTTGCATCCCGTGGTCTTTGATTGAAAGGCCGCTGATGAGCGGGTCACCCTCAGAGTGGTTGATTCTGACGATCGTCACTCTGGCATAATTGCTCCCGTTATGATTGCTCCTGCTTCGGTTGTCCCGGCTCCGGTCATTCCGGCTCCAGTCAGCGCAGCCACGGTCGTCCCGGCTCTAGTCGCTCCGGTATCGATTACTCCTCCGAGAGCTCCTCCGGCCGGCTGGTTGCTTGTGTCGTTGGTTCTTCTGGTCATCGTCTTCTTTCCATATCCTCTTGTTCTAAGAGTTTAGAATATTTCTCGTCCC
The DNA here is from genome assembly GCA_010577795.1 of Isatis tinctoria. NCBI lineage: Eukaryota > Viridiplantae > Streptophyta > Magnoliopsida > Brassicales > Brassicaceae > Isatis > Isatis tinctoria. The sequence continues at coordinate 14,986,360 of CM021248.1, read as the reverse complement.
CACAGACGGCACCAAACTGTGAGAGCCGAAACTCACACCGTCAAAACTTATATTTTATGGGGGCTCAAAAATTCTATTTTAAAAAAAACTAAATGACCGAAAATGTAAAAATAATATTTTATTGATATTTTTCCGAAAGTACAAGAATAATTAGCAAAAGCTGAAAAGTCTTATATTGCAAAAGCTCTTAATACTCGGATTTGGGATCATCTTAACTTAGTACAGGCATCTAAATTTATATTAGGAGACCTAGGAGGCTAAAACTCTTTCTAGGCGATGTGGGACTTTGTTCCTTCCTTCCAGCCGCCGACTTAGTCTTTGGGCCCGATTCCCGGCCCAAAATCTTCAGCAGCCCGTCACGTAGTCTGATCCTGGTCCAGCCCGATTTGGATGAACAGTGTCCAATGAACAGTAATCCGTGAATAGTAAGTCGGGCTACGATTAAGCGTAAATTGATTTTTGGTTAACTTTTCCTCGGGATAAATAGTGTTTTGTGAACAGTATTTTAACGGTTTTCCCGCGTGAATAGTATTTTAACGGTTTTCCCGCGTGAATAGTGTTCCAAACATTTCTACTATTTCCGAGATCGAACCGCCCGTTTTTTCTCTTTGAACCTTCAGCCGCCCGCTTCGTGTGTGATGTTCAGCCGCCCGCTCTCTACCTGATGTGCATGGGCGGCTGACTAAGGTCCGCAAGCGGCTGGCCAAAGCTCGTTGGCTGCTGGACAATGATCGTGGGCTGCTGGCCAAAACTCGAGATCAGAATGTGCAAACGTCTTGCCTTGGATCGATCCCGAGCCCGGGATTATGCTCGAAGGAAGGTGATGGGCGGCTGGCCATGCTCGGGATAAGTCCAGCTGCCATGCACTGACTGAAGCATGATGGGCGGCTGGAACGTGATGCTCGGGATGAGTTCAGCCACCATGCACTGCTTGACGGGATGCTGGGCGGCTGAAGCATGATGCTCGGGATTAGTCCAGCCGCCGTGCACTGACTGAAGCATGATGGGCGGCTGGAATGTGATGCTCAGGATGAGTTCAGCCGCCATGCACTGCTTGACGGGATGTTGGGCGGCTGAAGCATGATGCTCGGGATTAGTTCAGCCGCCATGCGCTACTTGACAGGATGCTGGGCGGCTGAAGGATGATGCTCGGGATAAGTTCAGCCTCCATGTCCTGCTTGACGGGAAGCTGGGCGGCTGAAGCATGATGCTCGGGATAAGTTCAGCCGCCATGCACTGTTTGACGGGATGCTGGGCGGCTGAAGCATGATGCTCGGGATAAGTTCAGCCGTCATGCACTGCTTGACTGGATGCTGGGCTGCTGAAGCAATGCTCGGGATAAGATCAGCCGCCATGCCCTGCTTGACGGGATGCTAGGCGGCTGAAGCATGATTCTCGGGATAAGTTCAGCCGCCATGCACTGCTTGACAAGATGCTGGGCGGCTGAAGCATGATGCTCGGGATAAGTTCAGCCGCCATGCACTGCTTGACTGGATGCTGGGCGGCTGAAGCAATGCTCGGGATAAGTTCAGCCGCCATGTCTTGATGATCAGAGCCAGGCGCCCGTTCTTTGCACGGAGCCAGGCGCCCATTCTTTGTACGGAGCCAGACGCCCGTTCATTGCACAGAGCCGACGCCCGTTCTTTTGCACGGAGTTCAGACGCCATGCTGGAAGGAAGGAGAAGAGGGCGGCTGACCTTCTTGGTTTGAGCCAGGCACCCGTTCTTTGCATGGAGCCGGACGCCTGTTCTTTGCATGGAGCCAGACGCCCGTTCTTTGCACGGAGCCGGACGCTCGTATTGATTATCAGGACACGGCGGCTGGCCTCATGCTAAGAGCATGGGCGGCTGGCCTCATGCTAAGAGCATGGGCGGCTGGCCCTTATCGAGGGCCTGTTGCCAAGATGTGATCCGTTGGTTTGTGATCTAGGCTTCTCGCTCTATCAATCTCCGATGAGGGGATTTTGACCCCAACACTGTATTCCCAATAACATCTTTAAAATCTGAGAGTGAATTCCATCCCTAGTTGAGAGCCAGCCATCATTCAAATCCCAGAGAAAGTGAATATGATTCCTCTTGTTTCGCTGAGCCACCGTTTTGTGATAAAACGGGGTTTCTAGCGATCTCTACTGGAAAAATATTTCCTCGGCGTTAGCCAAAGAATGCCATTTTTCTTTGGCTAGATGTTATTCGTGGGCGATTTCTGAATCCGGGTTATTGAGTAGCCTGCCCTGGAGAGATGCAACGAAAGAAGCTTGGTTCTTGACCCGCGCAGATATACCACTGAAGTTTCTCTTATTAAGACTCCTGAGAACTGGTTTGAGTAGCTTAAGAGATCTGACAAGCTTGAATTGGGAGGAGCCCATTATTGTTCCCGTATTCCAAGCCTCCTTCACTGTGTCATGATAATCGGGGAGATCAATAGTATGGTGAAAGAATTTGAATGGCTTGCAAACCTGCCTGGTTAATGAGGGAAACCGGAATAGGCAAGGCGCATGATTTGATTGAAGGGGATCCAAAAACTCAGCAAACGAATCTAGCAATGACTGAGTCCAGGACTGATTTATTAGTGCATGATCGATCTTCTTTGCCACTGGATTAGCCTCTTGGTTGTTCCACTAAGTGTATGTGTGCCCCTTATATTGAGCCTCAAACAGTTCAGCTTCCTGAATGGCAAGATTAAAATCCTCCACTCCTGCAGTATCTACATCAAGAGCATTGTGATTAGAGTGATGGGAGGCTCTGAGTATTTGATTAAAATCCCCAACTATTCCCCACGGATGCTGTGCCATTGGAGTTATAGTAATTAAGATGTTGAGCTCCTCCCACAGAACCTTGCGATCCTCGAAATGGTTAAAGCCATAAACAAAGGTTACCTTCTCCGATGGAATAAAAATTACACAAGTAATTGCCTGCGCTGTTGCGTGATATACAAAAACTGACACTCTCGGATCCCAAACGACCACATTCTGCGCCGTATGATGAGTGTCAAATTTTCCAGAAATTTCCAACCCTTTGGTATTGCACAGATGATCCTCCCCGCGTTTATTTCCAGAATATGCGTTTCTGTGAATGCTCCAAAAAGTGGCATGTGGATATTAATCCAGTCTCTGACCATGTTGTGGCGTAAATCTCCGTTGAGTCCTCTACATTCCATGCAAAAAAACATAATTATATAAGACTAGTGTTTGGTTGTGGCCCTGCGGCCACTATTCCGGTGAGAAACCAGGAAGAAAGGTTCGTCAGTCTCGTTGGACTGATTAGTCTTATCTGCGGTATAAACAATAATCTCCTCTTCAACCATTCTTACTCAAAAAAGATTTTCATCCTTGGCATCTTTAGTAAGAGCGATGCCTAATTCAGGTGTCAATGCCTCTGAATTTGTTTTATGGCTCTGATTTTCAGCCTGCGTATCCTCCACATTAGTGGCCTTTGCCTCCAACACAACTTCCCCTTCCCCGGGAGGATCCAGTGGTGGTGCACTTCTTGATTTCCTGGATCGTCAACGTCACCTACCCTTCCTTTCTTTCTTTGGAACCTTATCAGTTCCTGCCACGCGTGAAGATTCATGGTCTTCATAATTTTTGCAGAGATTGTTGCATGTGCTCTGCATTTATGTCATTCATGACCATACTTTCGACATCCACAACACTGATGCAGACAAGCCAGTTGACCACTTTCTGGTAGGGACTAATTAGACAGGGGTAACAACCACCTGTGGCATCAGATTTGCTATAACTACCTCTTGAGGAATGGATAGAGGTGGTGGTGTGTCTACAACAACAGCCTGAGCATCAACCATAGGAGACGATGAAGATTCTCCAATTTTGCATCTATGAAATCGACGATGGAGATTGTAGATCTGAATTTTGAGCTGGATCTGAGACAAGAGGCATCTGACCCAGTGCAGGCTCAACTACAACACCAGATAGTGGAGGAAATCCGAGATTGGCTGGGATAGATTCAACTCTGACGGCCGAAGCTTCAGAGGTGGAGTGTTTCTTGGCTGCAGCAGCGACAACAGCTACACGAGCAAACTTAGTCAAAGGGAGAGGTGGAGAGCGTTTCAGTCCACTGTGTTTAATTTTCCACATCCCAGAAGTTCTTACTCACCGTCGTGAGGACGGCCGGCGGTGGATGTGAAAAAATCAGCGAAATCTAGCAAATCGCCTTAACAATCGCACTTTTAGAGCAGGACCGTCCAAAAAGATTTAAGATGTTTTTTCGGTGATCATGCATGATTTACTAACATGAACATAAACATATACGTAATATGTGATTTATATTGCAACTCGAATGGACAAAAAAATGAAAAATGGGAACCTAGTTACGCAGTTTCAGTCCGATTCAGTAATAGACTTGAGGGTATTAGGTTAGACGATGCAATTGGTTTGTTTGGTGAAATGGTAAAGTCTCGTCCTTCGCCTTCAATTGTTGATTTCAGTAGACTGTTGAGTGCTATTGGAAAGTTGAGGAAGTTTGATGTGAGGTGGAGATGTTGGGAGTTTCACATAACCTCTATACTTAAAGTATCTTGATTAACTATTTTTGCTACTGCTCTCAGCTCTCTCTTGCTCTATCAGTTCTTGGGAAGTTGATGAAACTCGGGCATAATCCAAGCATTGTCACGCTTAACTCGTTGTTAAGTGGGTTTTGTCGCGAGAGTAAGATCTTGGAGGCAGTATCTCTAGTTGATCAAATGGTGGAACTGGGTTATGAACCAAACACAGTGACATTTACAACTTTGATCCATGGACATTTTTTTACACAACAGAGTCTTGGAAACTGTGTGTTTAGTTGAGTGAATGGTTGCGAAAGGATATCAACCAGATCTTGTTACTTACGATGTCAACCATATCAATGGAGTGTGTAAGAAAGGTGATATTAATTTGGCTTTGAAATTGATGAACAACATGGAGAAAGGAAAAGTAGAGGCTGATGTTGTAATCTACAACATAGTCATTGATGGTCTTTGCAAATACAGGCATGTGGATGATGCACTCGACCTATTTAACATAATGGTAAAGAATGGTCTTAAACCAAGTGTTGTTACTTACACCTCCATGATAAGTAGGTTTTGTAGTTACAGGAGATGGATGATTCTTCTCAAATAATAAGCAATATAATTGAGAGGAAAATCAACCATAATGTAGTTATGTTCGATGAGTTTGTAAAAGACGGGGAAGCTTTTGTTGATGCTGATGTTGTAGAGGAAAAGTAGAGGCTGATGTTGTGATCTACAACATAGTCATTGATGGTCTTTGCAAATACAGGCATGTAGATGATGCACTCGACCTATTTAACATAATGGTAAAGAATGGTCTTAAACCAAGTGTTGTTACTTACACCTCCCTGATAAGTAGGTTTTGTAGTTACAGGAGATGGATGATTCTTCTCAAATAATAAGCGATATAATTGAGAGGAAAATCAACCATAATGTAGTTATGTTCGATGCGTTTGTAAAATACGGGGAAGCTTTTGGAGGCTGAAGAACTGTACAAGGAGATAATCATAAGGTCTGTAGATCCTAATACTATCATTTACAGTTCTTTGATCAAAGGACTTTGCATGCAGGGTCGTTTAAGGCTAAGCAGATGTTTGAGTTCATAATTAGTAAAGGGTGTTTCCCAAACGTTATGACTTATAGTACTCTCATTAATAGATTTTTCAAGTTTAAGAGAGTAAAAGATGGTATGGAACTCTTCCTCAAGATGTCTCAAAGAAAATTGATAGGCAACACAGTCACTTACAACACTCTCATTCAAGGGTTTTTCCAAGATGGGGATTGTGAGAACTTCCGAGAAGTTTTCAAATAGATGGTTTCTGGTGGCGTGCCTCCTGATATCATGACACACAACATTTTGCTAGATGGGTTTTGTAAAAGCAAGAAGCTAGAGAAAGCATTGATCATATTCGAAGATCTTCAAAAGAGTAAAATGGAACTTGATATTTTCACATATAATATTATCATTGAAGGAATGTGTAAAGCTGGCAAGGTGGAAGCTGGATGGGATCTGTTTTGTCGTCCCGGCCTTACAGGAGTGAAACCTGATGTTATAGCCTACACGACATGATGTCGGGGTTTTATTATGAAAGGCTTAAAATATAAAGCATATGCCCTGTTCAGAGAAATGAAAGAAGATGGGCCTTCTCCGTAGTGGTCCTTATAATACACTGATCCGGGCACATCTTAGAGATGGCGACGAAACCGCATCAGCTGAACTCATCAATGAAATGAGGAGTTGTGGGTTTGCGGCAGATGCTTCAACCTTTGGCTCGATCGGTGACCAATATGTTGTATGATGGGAGATTGGAAAAAGCTTTCTTGACCTGCTTTCTTAAAACATTCTTGCCGAGCAACCTTTTGCTTGGTGACTAATATGTGCTTTCTTAAAACCAATTACTGCAACACTATGCAAATAACCTGTCCTAAAGATTATCAGTTTCTGAGGTATTCCTGAGGAGATATTATTTTGTAAATAAGAAATTTCAAAAACTAATTTCTTTTCTTAGAGATTATATATTGATACAAAAAAATAATTAAAAGAAACACTATACCGCTGAGTTATATCTTTTCCCCCATCAAGAGATAGAACTCTCCTCATTTTCAAAACTAGAGTCGAAATATTGTCAACTATAATAGAATGATCTTATACATTCCATTTCCAAATATAAGCGCCTTTTTAAGTAAAATTGAAATTATTTCAATGAGTTTAGTGTGTATATAGAAGATTATGTATTTTTCTTCTATTATTTTGTTTTATTTTATATCTAAAAAGTATGTTTAAGGTTTTTAATTATCTATTTTATTGGCATTTATTTCAGTGGATTTATCCGTTGCGAGTCAAATTGTTTCTTTTTTTTAAATCATCAGTTCACTTCGAATTGACACCTAATTAATTTGATTACCTAGGCCAGTGGCGGAGCTAGACAAAAATTTCATCGGAGCATAGGATATATAACAAAACATTTTATAAGTAAATTATGAAATATAAAATAGGAAACACTAACAAAAAGGCAAAAGATTACAGAGAAAAAAAAATATATTTCTTAAAAATAGATAAAAGAGGGGCAAAATGAGATTCAAACCTAAGTTTATAGGAGACATTGAAAGAGATTTTATCAATTAAACTGTAGAAGTTTATGATAATCATTGAAATTAATTATAAACAACTTGTAGAGCTGCTAACCCCGCGCATGCGTGTTCCGTTCGTTATTTGTTTATATTCTTTGCACTATATATTACAGTAAAATTACGTATTCCAGAATATTTTAATATCTATTTGTTGTTTTATGTATATTTTAAGAATTAGCATATCATTATTGCATATGTAATTTCTCTAAATATCTCCATTGAACATAATATTTGTTTATAGCCAATCGTAATATTGAACAAAAAAATTAAAACAATCTGTTTATGTTATTTAAGAAAGAAAGGCATTGCAGAGCTTGATTCCTTATTTTATTCTTTTGTTCGGCGGTTTCTGGTTCCTATGCGCGGGTTGTATTTGCATTTTAAATTTTATTTTTATTTTTTACTTTTCGTTACAATTATTTTTAATTATTATTAATTGTATGGTTTTATTTATTTGGTATATATTCATTTTTTATTTTAATTTTTTATTCGTTTCTCTTTATTCTTATAAATTATTATTTTTTCATTTTTTTTTAACTTCTACTGATTTCATTTAGGTTTAATATTAGTTAATAAGATATTATTTTATTCTTTGAATTTAGTTTCTTTTCTATTCGGATAAATCTTATGTTTTATGCTTTGGGTTTTATTATTTTCTATCTAGAGAGTAAAACATCTATATTATAATAGCTCTCTTTTCTCTCCTCCTAAGATTTTGAATCTTTTGATTACACTAATTTTTTATTATTATTATGTTGAAGATCTTATGGTGTGTTCTGTACTTCTGTTTAATAAGCATATAGGTGAATATTGTTGAATTAATAAAAACTAAAACGTCGAGAGTTTTGCAAATGCAAAAATGTACACACCTATCCAAGTGGCAAAAAAAAATTTGGCTTATAAGTTTTGTGGCACTCACTTTTGACAAATTCAAATTTGTTAAACAAAAAGAATAGCTGCAGTTTTACATATGAACACCTGGTTCAATCCCATCAATGTTGTCGGAGAAAAATGTAAATATCTCACCGAGCACTCTCACGCTCCATGTTTGAATAAGGTGTGACGCCGCTTTACAGGGGAGCAAATAGTTTAACATCGCTTTCCATCCCGGCCAAGTGGGACAACAATTAGAAACATGCGAGACTCTCCTTTATCTTCGAAGTCATCTTAAAATCTTTGCAACTCTGAGACTTGTTATAGTTTTGCCACAAGTATATAAGAAACCTATCTTCTATATAAAGAAAGGGTCACAACATTTACTTAGACCCGGACCCGCGCATTAGCGCACGAGATATGAAGAATGCTTTGGCAATTAAATACAATTTTTTTTTTGAATTACAATTTTTTGATATAAGTTTTTGCAAGCGCGTGACACGGGATTTTATCTAATATTGTATTTAAATATATAAATTTATAAATTTATAATTTCTAAAATATAGATATCATTTATAAAAGCATGAGAGGACGACAATAAAATTGCAAATAAATATTAACACTATATTTTAAAGTTGTTGTCGGATTATAAGTATTTTATATTGATATATTGATATTTTATATTAAAAATTTACAGAAAGAAAATAGTTTAAACAAAAAGATGTAGATAAAAAGCAAAAAATGAAGAATTACATCAATGTAATTAAAAGATAAGTAGAAAGAAATTGTAAATTAGAAAATTTAATATTTACATACTAATATTTATGAAAAGGGCAAATCTCTATAATGTACTACTTTCAAGTTTTTATGACCAAAATGAACTACAAGCTCATTTTGGACCAAAATATTTCATTAAAGGAACCAAATAGACTATTTTACCCTCTTATTTCCATTAAACTAAAATCAATATCATTTACCTCTTCTTTCCCTTAGGGTTTACAATTCAGAATTTAGGTTTTAGGGTTTACGATTTAGGGTTTAGTGTTTACGATTTTGGGTTTAGGGTTTACGATTTAGGGTTTAGTGTTTACGATTTAGGGTTTAGGAATTACGATTTAGGGTTTAGGGTTTACGATTTAGGGTTTACGATTTAGGGTTTAGGGTTAAGATTCACAAATCCTTAAGACTTAGGGTTTAGGGTTTAGGATTTAGGGTTTAGGGTTTATGATTTAGGGTTTAGAGTTTACGATTTAGGATATAGAGTTTAGGGTTTAAAACTTAGGGTTTAGGGTTTACGATTTAGGGTTTAGGGTTTTCGATTTAGGTTTTGTGAAACCCATAAACCCTAAACCCTAAACCCTAAACACTAAATCGTAAACCCTAAACCCTAAGCACTAAACCTTAAATCGTAAACCCTAACCCTAAACCCTAAATCCTAGATCGTAAACTCTAAACCCTAAACACTAAATCGTAAACCCTAAACCCTAAAAATGTAAACCCTAATACTAAATCGAAAACCCTAAACCCTAAGCCCTAAACCTTAAATTTAAACCCTAAACCCTAAATCGTAAACCCTAAGCACTAAAACTGTAAACCCTAAACACTAAATCGTAAACCCTAAACCCTAAACCCTAAACCTTCAATCCCTAAACCCTAAATCGTAAACCCTAAACATTAAAACTGTAAACCCTAAACACTAAATCGTAAACCCTGTGTCGTAAATCCTTAAACCCTAAACCCTAAATCGTAAACCCCTAAACCCAACATAGTTTATTTGTTATTATTTTTAATGTTTTGAGAAGAAGAGTAAAATAGTCTTTTGTCACCATTTAATGAAACATTTTTGTCCATTTTTCTCGTTGAGTTCATTTTGGTCATAAAAACTTCAAAGTGGTTCATTTTATGATATTTCTCTTCTGAAAATGTTTAGCTTAATATTTATATTTTTTATTCTAAAATAATATCTTTATATTCTATAGAATATACCAATCCTAATGTTTTTGTAAACATTTTTTTAAAAATCTAACACTTAACTAGGATTCTACCCGCACATACGTGCGGGGTAATGTTTTTTTTTTCTAATATTGAAGAATCAAAATGATATTAATATTGAAGATAGCAGAGATATATATAAATGATATAACTATTAACTATATATATCATTAATATATTAGATGAATTTGTTTGTATTATGACATCATTGTTTTGTTGGAGTTAAAAGAATTGTATTATTTGTGAATTATATATAGTTTGTGTTGGTTTAGTAGTTTTAGAGTTATAAACATATTTTTTATATGTTGATTGTATGTTTTTGAATTGAATAAGTTATTTAATATTTGTATAAAATATAATTACACAGGGATTTTATTATATTAGAATTTTATTGTTGAGTTTAAAGTAGTAACTAATCTGCGCCAGCGTGGAGCGAGACCGTTTCTTAGTTTTTTGATAAAAAAATTTGGTTTGAGAAATTCAGTTTGTTTTATGTATGGTTGAGAGCTATAGTTTTATTAAATTGTTTGCTGATAATGTGATTGGATTGTACGTTTAGTTGTTTATGGTTGCAAGTTATGAGCTGCATTCTACTATCATATGCTAAGATTTTGCTTATATTCGGTTTGTTCGGTTCGGATAAGATTATTTATTTTTTGACAAAGCAGAAATTACTTTGTATTTTGTTATTATATTAATTATAAATTAGATTTTAGTGTTTTCTTGTTATAGTTTATAATCTTTTTGTTTTATTTAGATTTTCTACTATTTTGGCTTAGTTGATTCGTTTCTACTTTTTTCCAACATTGTGTGTCAATCTAGTTTAACCAAACATTTATGTTTCAAGAATTTTGTTATGTTTCAAGAATTGATCTATTTACTTAAGAAGGCATCAACAATTTGAACTGTATGAGTGGGCTAAGATTATTATATTGTCACTATATTTTATAAAATCTGAAACATTTTTGGACTTCCTTAAACTGATTTAGGCCCAAACGGGTTAATTATTTGTTTTTGGCCCAGTTATGCTGAAGTCATCCCGAAAAAACTCCACTTCGAGCACTCCACACACTCCTCTGATCTCTTTCCTCTGAGTAGCTGAAAAGACGAACCCTAGCTCCGATGTCAGCCGTGGCGATCGGTTCACCGCCTCCGGTTAAGATCTAGATAAGCTCTTCCTTTTCTTCCTTCACCTGCAGATGATAGAGAAAAAAAAACCCGAGTCTCCTTTTGATTCTTAAGCATCGAAGTCTAACCTTTCTTTCGTTTCATGTCGGGTCCTCGGTTGCATGCAAGCTCCACCTCGAACCTGAGTCCTCACCGGAGCTGCACTGCTTTCATCTAAGTGAAAGCTCTTCCGGTTTCGACATCTGTCGATTTACCTTCCGAAGTTCAGACCTATACCTTATGCATTTAAACCTCCGAGAACAACACATCTCGATTGTTCTCTATCCTCAACAGTAACCTCTTCTTTCGATGTTGCTTTTATATAAATTGCTATTTGGCTTTTGTAGATGGTTTTGTTCAATGTCGCTTTCTTTGGAACTGGGAATTTTGCAAGTATAGCAAGTTTTGAGATATCATATGTATACCGGTTCATCACAATCTTCAGCGCGAGTATCTGCAACATCTAGAACAAAAAAAAGAAAAGAATCTCAGTGTTGCCTTTGTTCTTTCGATATTTTTATTCTATATAGTCTTATGTTAATCGTTGCATTTCTCTACAGCCCTTTCTGATGGCAGCTCTTCTTATATTCAACCTCTTCATACCGTTCATGCTTGTCATGTGAGTATAAATGCTAAACCAAACTCAATAATCATTAATAGGCTATAAAAAACAATACACATCTTTTTTATTGTGCCTCCTTTTTAACTTTCTTGTTTTCCCGCTTGTAAACTGCAGATGTGTGTTCAGTGCAATCACGAAATTAGTGAGAGTAGGTGCCAAGACTGGGATGTTACTTCTTTGTGATCTTATTTTCAGACATTATCTTTGAATACTCTTCTTTCCAAAGATAACTTAACCTGAAAAAACTGATAAAGCTTTTTTGTTGCTTCACTGTTAAAATCACATGGTGATTGTTGAATTCCGGCTCTGTTTTTTACTCAAGTCTGTGTTTACCAGAATAGCTATTGAACTTCAGCTGCGGACTTGCGATTGATATTTTTATTGGCTCATCGTTAGGTGCATGATAGTTTTACATCTCCAGACTTATTGTTTCTTTTTTGTCTCCCCGTGAATGGGGGTTATTAACACACGAACTTATTGTTTTCCCTTCTCAGACTATAAATTCATGTGTTTTTTTCTATATTCACTTTCAGATTGTAGACGGTTCTTCTCTTCTCGCCTAATGCTATTTAGTCTACCAGATTATCCATGTGTAAGCTTTTGATGACTTTTTACTTCTCTCATAATTTACGGCTTCACCTCTTACTAATGAAAAAAGTATTAGATATGGTTCTTATGACGAATGCTTGAGGAAGTACAGCAATGCAAATGTGTGGAAGTAGAATTAATCAACGCACGAACCGCGGATACAGGTATTGCCTTTTTTTTTTCTTCTGCTCAAGTTGATTTTTTGGATTGGATTAGAAGAATTATGAGTTGTTTATTTCTCTCTGCTTCCTCTCTCGCATAAGTTACAAATGCTCACTTCCAAAATAGTATAAGGCTGTTTTCTGAAAGAGCAAAAGATCACTCGCAATTATTAGGAAGGAGAAGTAAATAAAACTTCAAATTGATCTAAGGAATTCAATGAAAACACAAAATTATTATAGAAATAAGTAAAAAAAAAAAGTAATAGCTGCTTAATAGTTCAACTGAAAAAAACTTTAGGAAAGTTTTAAAAACTCAACATAGATATGAAAAGAAAAAACTCCATCTTCTAAAGCTTCAACTGCATCTGGTAATGCCCCCACTTCTAACACAAGTTCTTCTCCAACTTAATCAGCTTCAAGCATGGCTTCTTAGTCACAGAAGTTTGATCATCCACATTGATATTCCTTTTAGAAGGTGTAAAACCATTTATTGAGTGGCGGCCCAATGTTTCTTGGCTACTTGTGAGCATTAAGGTTCCCTTGACATCAAACTAAAACCATAAAATAATAAATGACTGTTTAAAACAATTCGAATATATCTTAGAAACGGCGGAATTTTAGACCTTAATACCTGCTCACACGAAACCAATTCAGAGGGATTTGGTTCCTGCTCTGACATATCTGTAGATTCACATTCAATCGCCCCATTTGCTGTCATCACCTTTGTAACCTTGAAGGTATCATTCTACTGTTTAGATTCTATTTTCCAATTATCAAACCAAATTCATAACGCTTCCCAACCAAGGTCTTGATGGGATCTGCCAAATTTTATCGATTTTCAATCTTAAAAAATCCAGGGTTTTAGTCAAAATTTCAACCAATATTCGATTCTAAATAATATTCAAGCGGGTGAAATATTGTTTTAATTTACCTCATCCATTGATCCGTTTAGTAGCTCAGATTCACTTTTTTGACAATTTCGTAAGCCATGCTATCAAACAACATGCACTTTGTCTCTCTTGTGTGGTGTTTCACCTTAACATGGAGTTTGTACCTTGGACAAAAAGAATTAAAATCAAAGTCAGTGAAATATCTACTTATAATATAAGATAAAACAGATTCAAACCATCTCTGAATTTTACTTTGCTATGACTTCTGTGACATTTGATCTACATATATCACACACCATTTAGGTTTTGCTTCAAGATCAATAACCTCATTAGGTCGAGGACTCGAGGTATTACTTTGAACATTTCTTCTTAGCGCAGCCAAAGTAATACCAAAAACCAATTTTTTAGGAATATATGAGGTTTGATTTTTTGGGTGGGTAATGAATGTGAGATGTGTTGTTTTTTGGTGGGTAATGAATGTGAGACATCGATAGCCTTTGTTAGGCTAATGTTTTGAATGATTTTCCACAGCCCTTGTTGCAAGTATCTTTCGTAACGTAGGACATCACTTTTCTTAATACTCGCATGAATCTTGGTACCCTACGATTTCATAGAAAAAATTAAATTGTGTTAGAAAAGATAGACTCTTTATAGATGATATCGAAAAAATAGGTGATGAATCATAACCTCTTCATCCGCTAAAATCATCTCAAATGTCTCGTCTGAGCTAGGACTATATTGTTTCCATGTATGAAGGATTTTGACCTGGATTTTCCATGCTGTTTTGTAGGGTTTGATGTTAGACAAAAGGATGATTGGAATGGATGACGACATTTCTGAGAAATCGGCTATTTTCTATTTAAGTTTCCGGGTAGGTGAAATATTGGTCTCTCACTACATATATATATATTAGTGAAAGCCGTGTAGGGCAAGCAAATAGTTATATACTACGATTTTGTGAGAATGGTAATCAGAGAATAAAATTAAGATTTGGGAATAGGATTGTTACCAAACTGTTAAGATACGATAATTAAGAAAATAAAATTAAGATTTGGGATCAATATATTTCAGCAGAGTGACTCTTAGAGGTGTAGCCATTTTGAAGTTTGGAAGAGAGAAGTCGTGAGGTAATTGCATTAATATAATCTATAAATTTGTTAGGATTCATTTAAGGTAAGAGCTGATAAATCTTCGATTAATTAGTTGAATATATTTTTTAAGTAATCTTTACTATTAAAATTCTTAGTTTCCGTATTTTTTTCGGAATTTATAGATTGTGATCTTGGAGCATATCCATTTGAACAGATATTGATGCCAAATAAGTTGATTTTCGTATGGTATATTCCTTTTAGGGTATATTAATTAGTATAAAAGATTAGGTAAGAAATAAATATGTTAAAGTTAATTAGTTCGAGAAATTTGATTATATTCAGTTTGCATTAATTAGTTTAATGCAAAAAGGGATTTAGTAATGTTAAGAGATTACGTAAGAACTTAATAATGTTCACAATATGATGTGAATAGATTAGGTAAGAACTTATTAATGTTAAAAAGGGATATGATGTCATTATTTTGGCATGTTCAACAATATAAAGTTTCCTAAATGCAATGGCTAATAATGAAAGCAATGGTTTGATTAATTAAGCAAAATCAATTGGTTTAGAAAGATGGTCCGCAACCGGTTTGATTTAAGTAAGAGCGCAACCCGCGTGTTTTTGAGAAGCTAATGGGTCGGGTTTTCGTTAAAAATGGGTCTAAATAGACACTTCTTCCTGTTTTGACCAAAGATATTCTTGTATCCAAACATGTTTTATTGATAAAAGCAATGGCAAAATGTGTAATTATAAGCAATTTTAAGTATTCTCTTAAAAATGCTCCTCAAATAATAGTCGTAAGATAGAAAAGTAATATGCATTTTTTTTAAAATTATTCCACATATAGAAACATTACAATTTTAAAATTTTATCTAGAGACCTCTTGGACGTGTATATTTTTTTTTTTGAATGATTTTTAAATTTATTCACACAAAAACACAGTTGGAACTCTTACACAGAGCAACAATAGGTTGAGATTACAGAATTAAAGAAAGGAAACATATTCAAATTCTTGTCTGAAACCATAGCATTAGAATCTGTTCGAAGGCTTTGTCCCCAGAGTTTCTTAGTAAGCTTAGCCGATTTCGAACCGTTTTGTCGATGGTACGGCTGAGTTGTTGTGAAGTAATACGGGCCGTGCCATGGCGTCGTTTATTACGCTCTCCCCAGATAGTGTGTATCGTAACTTGTAGTGCATAGCGGATCAGGAACAGATTTGATCGATTGAGTGTCGTGGCAGTGATGAGTTGCCGAATCCCCAACCAGTCCAAAGTGAAGATGTCACGTAGTATTCCTTTGGTTGTTTGTTGCCATATATTTGATGTGTAGGAACATTCAAAGAAAAGATGGTTCCGAGATTCCGGAGCCGTGTTGCAGAGACAACAGGTGGCGTTTGTAGTTGGTGACCATTTCCTCATGCGATCACATGTACTCAGTCTGTCAATCATCGCTAGCCACGTGATGAAGGAGAACTTTGGAGTTGCATGAGCAAACCAAACCCCTTTAGACCAATCCATATTCAAATGTTCACCAATCAACAATTTCCAAGTTTCTTGGGAAGAAAAAGAGGGAAAGTACCCAGTTGACCTACGCCATAGAGCTGTGTCTTCAACTCCGGGACTCAGTGTTGCTCGACAATTAATAATAGTTGTTTCTATATCATTCAGGATCATTGTCCGATGCCTGCGTCTCCTGTGCGAACTCATCACTTTCCCCACAATGGATTCTGCACTAATGCCCATGTCTATGAACCCCCTCGGACCCAGATGTTCAAACAAAATCCCATTGTCAGACCACTTTTCATGCCAGAACAGAGTGTCATTTCCATTACCTATTTCTTTTTACCTTTATTCCTAAGAGTAAAAGAGGGTACTTTCTTGTAAAAAGTCTTTGCAAGATGTCGTAGCTTGAGTGTTTTTTTCCACATCCATGATCCTAATGTGGTAGTAGTTGGTATTTCCCAGAATGTTTGATTATGCAGTGTATTGAGCTTCACCCATTGAGACCAGAGTGAGTTAGTAGTGAGCATTCGCCAGATGAGTTTGAGACCACAAACAATGTTGACCTCTTTGAGTCTCCTAATACCCAAGCCACCAGCAGTTCTTGGCTTACACACTTCATCCCAAGAGATCTTAGATTTATGCAGATTTAAATCAGGGCCAGACCAGAGGAACGCTGAGAAAAGACGTTCTATTTCCTTCATACAAGCACTTGGTAGCCGATAGGCAGATGACCAAAAGTTAGTGATGCTCATTAAAACCGATCTGATCAGTTGGAGTCTACCTACAAATGTCAGAAATCGAGTGGTCCAAGTGCTGATTCTTGCTCTGATTATCTCAATAAGAGGTTGATAGTCCTTTTTAGTCAGACCTTTTGTAAGCAGAGGTAGACCCAAGTACCGTACAGGGAATTCCCCAGCTTCAAAGGGGAACTGAGACAAGATGTTATTACGGATAGGTTCGGAGATGCCTGCCATATAGATTGTTGACTTATCCAGACTGATCCTCAATCCCGAGTATCGTGCAAAATCATCAAAGACTTGAATGATTGCCTCAATGGATGATTGTGTGCCTTCAACAAAGACCAGTAAGTCGTCAGCAAAGCACAAGTGCGTCAACGTGAGTCTGTGACAACGGGGATGATATCCGAATTTGTTAGCTGCTGCTGCTTTGTTGATCTTGTGAGAAAGAACATTCATGCAGATTACAAACAGGTATGGTGATAATGAACACCCCTGCCTTAGTCCTCTCGCAGATTGAAAGTATCCGGCAAGTTCCCCATTGACCTAAACAGAGAATGAGGCCGAAGTGATACACAGGCGAACCCAGTGTACAAATGTGTCAGGGACTCCCATTTCCTTGAGCGAGTTTAGTACGAAATCCCATTGGACCGAGTCGAAAGCTTTTGAGATATCTATTTTCATTGCACACCTAGGAGAAACCGTGTTGCCATTATAGTCGTTCACAATTTCTGATGCCAATAGAACATTTTCCATAAGTAACCTCCCTTGCACAAAAGCTGACTGGTTAGGTAGAATCATACGTGGTAGAAGGACTTTCAGCCGGTTGGCGAGAAGTTTAGAAATCACCTTGTAGAGAACATTGCAACATGCTATTGGACGATAATCTTTCATTACCTCTGCGTTTGATTTCTTTGGTATCAGTGCCAGGATGGTAGAGTTGACACCTTTGGGGAGAAAACCCTTGATGAAGAAAGATTGTACTGCGATGGTGAAATCATTACCCAGAATCTGCCACGCCTGCTTGAAGAATTCACAAGAGAAACCATCTGGACCCGGAGATTTGTCTGAAGGCATTGCAAAGAGGATGGCGCAGACTTCTTCAATTGTTACCTGTTTCTGTAAATTGCACATCTCAGCATCAGAACAACGGAAATCAATAAGATCACGGAGACTATCCACAGAGACTCCCTCAAAGTCATCTGGTTGATGTTGCAGAAATTCAGAGAATAATTTCACAGCCTCCTTCTTAATATCCTCCTGAGAGGAGACCACAGTACCATCAGTACACCGAATTTCGCATATGGCATTTTGAGATTCCCGAGCTTTGACTGCGTTATGAAAGACTTTATTATTCTGGTCCCCCACTTTGAGCCAATGGAGCTTTGATTTTTGTTTGTAAAATTCTTCCTCCAATGCCGAGACATGTAGCCACCTGGAGTGCGCCTCTTCCTCATCTGCTGCAGTCTCAGCTAACGGGTTTTGCAAAGATAGCAGTTGTAATTCACAGAGTGTCTTTAATGCTTATTTAGCTTGTTTTGGTAAGTCTCCTAACTTCTCCCTCCCAAGTGAGCGAATCAGAGGTTTCAGCAGTTTAAGCTTCTTTGAGAAGAGGAAGAGAGCAGATGTAGAGTGGAATAGCTTCTCAGTATTATTCCAATATTGCTCAAGCATCGGAATGAACTCAGGCAGCTTCCCAATAGCACTGACATATTTAAAAGGTTTACGACACTTTGCCTTCTCTGCAACTAGTCGTATACAACACCGCATATGGTCTGAGCAACCACCTGCTTCGAAGATACTATACGCTTGATCAAATTGTTGACACCAGATGTCATTAACAAGAACTCGATCCAATTTTTTACAGATAGGTCCTGCCCTCCTCTTATCTGACCAGGTAAACAACGGACCTTGGTATCCCAGATCCACAAACTGACAGTAGCGGACTACATCTTGAAAGTCCCGCATGCCATTGGAAATAGCCGCAGACCTGTCCCAATGAGAGTGTTCCTCCACTTCTAAGATTTCATTGAAATCTCCCTTGATCATCCATGGTTTGTTGCGAAATAAAGGTGAGTCCTGATGACACTTTAGATCCTGCCACAATCCCTTCCTTTCCCCCACCGTATTCAAAGCATAAATAAAGGAGCAAAAAAAATTCTTCTGCTCCGTCCTCAAGTAAAACAGAACATGTAATTATTTGATCACTATGGAACACCGGAGTCATCCGAACAGATGGTCGCCATAGTACCCAAATACGACCTCCAGAGTTCATGTCATAGTTTGCCATAAACAACCAATCTTTAAAAACAGAGTTGACTATACGATTTGCATTCTCTTCATTGACTCTTGTCTCCAAAAGAAGCAAATCGCTACCTTGGATCCAGTTTCTTACTACAGAATGCTTAGATGATTTATTGAATCCGCGCATATTCCAGAAGAAACTAGACATTCAAAATTGTTTGCGAGAGTACCAGTATTTTAGGAGCCCAGGGAGAGCATCCCGAGTAGTCTGAGTTGAATTACCTTGCCCATCTCTGTGCTTCTTCTTTTTCGTTTTCTGAATTGTCTTTTTCACCTCCTCTTTATCCTCAACTTTATTTTCCTCTTCATGCCATGATTCAGAGGAAGTTACACTAGGTAAAGGAGGTAAACTCTTCTCATCATTTAGTATTTCCCCTTCCTCCTCTTCTGAACTGAGGACTGCAAATTTTGACGGAGATATAATACTTACACTTTGCTCCTGTATCACCAGAGACTTTGACCGCTTACCAGTGAGACAGCAAACCATTCCGACTCATCCTGCACTTTTCCTTTACTACTTTCATCCTTTGAGAGTGGTACCTCTTCCTGATTTTTAATGGAGACTGACTCTTCAGAAATGGTTTCGGTTAGGGGTGCCTCCTGCATTCCAAATTTTTCCTTAATGGTCAGTACTTTTGGAACCTCCTGAGAACCATCTTGAACAGCTTCTGGTAAATTCAACGGGATGTCAGGCACGGTCTTAACTTCAGTAGTATTTTCTAGATTGTTTGTCTTCATACTCCCTGCATCAAATGGGGGCACTTCAACACACAGCGAATGTGCTTTCCTCTCCTTCTTACATCCTTTCCCAAGGTGACCCCACTTTTCACAGTTAGTACATCTTGGAGGTAACCAAGGATATGTGAACTCCACCGTGAAATCTTTTCCATTTTTTGAGAATTTGATTTTCCCTGGCAACTCTTTGGATACGTCTGCATTGACAAATACCTTGGCCACTTCAAAGGATGAACAAGCTTCAGTATCCAGATGAAGACGAACTGGAGGACCAACGGCACTTGATATGAAGCTGAGTCTTTTCCAAGAGAACATATTAAGAGGCACCTTTTTCAGATGAACCCACAACGGAATAGTTGAGGACTCCGGTAGTTGAGCTTCCGTAATGGGATCCCATTTGGACACAACCATAGGGATTTCCGCAATATTCCACATTCCGCGACGAAGAACACGGGATCTGATCTGAGTATTGCTGATCTTAAATTTAACCACAGATGGAGTTACCTGGTACACGTCAATTTTTGACCCCAACGGTCCCTGACTCCAGATCTTATTCACGATTACATGGATCTTTGCAATATGCGGAGCATCCTCTAAGAATTTTCCGACGATAAAATCTTCCCATAGTGGAGTATTACACTCCATCACCTCATCCGGGATCTCAACGGTGAGTGCACCATCAGATTTGATAATCTTCACGGCGTAATTTTTCAGAACTTGCTTAGATTCGAGGATAGAGACCCATGATTGAGATTGTGTGACCGGCAAAGGAGTCACCGGTCCAGCCTCCACCGCTGGCAGTGCTATTCGGCTGTCAGCGCTATTCGGCTGTCAGCCGACATGGTTGGGAAAGGTGGAAATCAATTTGAAAAATCGCTCAAAAAATCGCCCTTACAGTGAAACGCAGCGTTTTTTTCTTTTGCATTCACTTAATTTTCATTGGACGTGTAATTAATATATATAGAAATTGTCATTGAGACCTCTTGTTCATCACTTTCTTCAGCAGATTCTCACGACCTGGAAAATACCCTTCTGATCACTCTTATTCACCGTTCCGCCATCATCACTCTCTTTCTCTCTCCCTACACTCTGCCTCATCCTCTCTCGCCTCTCTCTTCTCCTCCATCCATTCCCATCTTCCTCTTCCTCCTTAGCCTTCTTCTTAATCTCTCTTCTTCGTACCATCTCTCCTCTCTCATCTTCTTCTTCTTCTTTAGTCTTCATTAACCTAGGAATTCGACCACCTTTGCTTGTCCCCAGAAGCTCGAAATTGACTTTGCTCCAACCAATCTGGGTGAAGAGCTACTTTACCCTTATGGGTTAAAAAAAAGGCTGACTATCCCTTTCATAATCTATTACCCTTCTCCTCTTTTCCTTCTCTTTTTTACCCTTTCCTTAATCACTTAATTCAGACCAAATTAAACCATTTTTTCCTCTTCCCAAACCATTCCCCAAAACCAAACAATATCCCAACCATTTCAACCAATGACCCAGATGATTTAGATCCACACATTGGAACTTTTTTTCCTAAAAAAAAATCTGGGATCTTTCTTCTTCTTCCTCCTCCATTGAAGCAATGCATTGAAGTTGTTGCATCTTCTCAGTCATTTTATGATTATTGTTAACCTATTGTTCAATAAAATATGTATCATAATCGATTTGTTGTTGAAATCAATATGGGTTTTATGTTTTTGCAAATTGAAAATTTGAATTGAAATTAAAAAAATCAAATTTTTTGATATGCACATTGGATTTTTAACTATGATTCTGGGTTGATTATAAAATTTCATTGGTAATGAAAAGATTGCAATTGTGAATCGTAGTGAATTGTAAATAGATCAGAATGAGTGAAATTGCAAAATGAGAATTTGAAAATTTGAAAAAATTATTAGAAACAAGAATAGAGAACCTATCAATACAAATTATACAAATAACTATTATATATTAAAAACATATATTAATTAGATAATATAAACTTATAGCATTATGGTTGTTATTAGAATATTTAATCAACATCTTAAATGGTTAAAAAAATTTTAGAGAAAGTAAAATAAATAATTAAACCATTTCAAAACCATTTTAGATAAATAAGTATTAAATGTTACAAATATGATTATCAACTTGGTTGGAAAAAAAAGTTGGAGATTATGATTCATTATTACCACAATCACCCAAACAACACCTTACACTTCTATAAACACTTTGTTAACACTAATCACTTTAGGAGTGAAAACGCAGGAAAAACGAGTTTTAAAACATGTTAATGCATAAAAACCTCCGAATTGCAAACTTAGTGTCTAAATCATCGGTATAACTACAAATTTAATATTTGTGGTACGGTAATACTACGAAAACTTAAAAATACCAAAAAGTATAACTATTTGAAAATTGGTAACACTAGAAAACTGGGTATTACTATGTGCAATTTTGGCAGCGGTAGTGCAAATTTTTTGTTCTTTACAATTTTGGTCCCTCAATTTTCCACATATTCGGACCCTCTCTTTTTTTTCCTACCCTCTCTCTCTTTTCACTTTTCCCTCTCCCTCTTTTCACTTTTCAAATTTTTTGGGTTTAACAACATTAGATCTTCCAATTAGAACCCATGGATTTTACTGGATTGCATAGCTTTTGTTAATTTTCCACATATTTGTTTTGGGTTTGTTGAGAAAATTATTGGAGTTCTATCAATTTAGGAGAAATTGCATATTCTGGGTTTTTAGTCACAATTTATTAAATGAATTGCTTTGGGTCGTTGAATATTGGAGGAATTACAAAGGATTGCATAGCTTTTGTTGATTTTCAAAGAATTTCTTGAGATTGTGGAATTTCGGGGTAATACTTGATAATACTCGGTATCACTAACATCCTTAGATCTTCCGATTATATCTCATGGTGTAATTGGCGGCGCATGTGTGGTTACACTCTCCAATTGACAGCGCAAAGGCAAATTTCTTGGGTTTAACAATTTTGGTCCTTTAATTTTCCACACATTTTTTCTGGGTTTGTTGAGAAAATTATTGGAGTTCTATCAATTTAGGAGAAATTGCATATTCTGGGTTTTTAGTCACAATTTATTAGATGAATTGCTTTGGGTCGTTGAATATTGGAGGAATTACAAAGGATTGCATAGCTTTTGTTGATTTTCAAAGAATTTCTTGAGATTGTTGAATTTTGGGGTAATACTTGATAATACTCGGTATCACTAACATCCTTAGATCTTCCAATTAGATCTCATGGTGTAATTGGCGGCTTATGTGTGATTACACTCTCCAATTGACAGTGAAAAGACAATTTTTTTGGGTTTAACAATTTTGGTCCTTTAATTTTCCACATATTTGTTCTGGGTTTGTTGAGAAAATTATTGGAATTCTATCAATTTAGGAGAAATTGCATATTCTGGGTTTTTAGTCAGTATTTATTAGATGAATTGCTTTGGGTTGTTGAATGTTGAAGGAATTACAAAGGATTGCATAGTTTTTTTTTTTTTTCAAAGAATTTCATGAGATTGTTGAATTTCAGCCATGGTTTGATTTTGATTTTGGGGATGGTTTTATTTTGATTTCAGATGGGTTAGAGTTTAATAAGGGATGGTTTCAATTTCAATTTCATGAGCGACTTGCTCAAATTCCTTAGTTTTTCCAAATGTTTCCAAAGAGAAGTGTGGGAACGGAGGGGAAACGGAAACAAAACTCCGTTCTTCTTTCAAATTTTCGGACCCTAAATTTTCAATTTCGGTTTGATTTTTAGGTCTTCAATTCGGTCTGCATATTGGGGATTTTGGTTTTGGGATTTTAGTCTCGGGTAGGTTAATGAGGAGGATAGAAAGGCTGGTTCCTTTGAAGTTTTTTAAAATGGGGTGAAAGGCTCTATTGCCCTTATGGGTTAAAAAATAATCAACATAACCCTTTGATGATCTATTGCCCCTCCTCTCTTCACTTTCACCATTTTACCCCCACTTAAATCAAACCGAAAATCAGAGGAAATCAGACCAATCTCCAATCCCTTATACCGAAACTCAAATCACGCACCCACTTCAAATCCCAACCGACCCACCCAATCCCCAACCCAATTAATCCCAACCCGTTTCAACCCAGCTTATTTGGATTTTCATTTTCGAAATTAAAAAAAAAAATCTGGGAATCTTTCTTCTTCTTCCTCCTCCTCCATTGAAGCAATCTTCCTCTTTCAGCATCGAAGCTGTTGTATCTTCTCAGTTAATTCATGATTATGGTTTGCCTATTGTTGCATTTTTATCTTCAATAAAAGATTTATCATAATCGATTTGCTGTTGAAATCAATATGGGTTTTATGTTTTTTTTAATTGAATTTAAAAAATCAAATCTTTTGATATCCACATTGGACTTTTAACTATGATTCTGGGTTGATTATAACATTTCATCGGTAATGAAAAGAATATAATTGTGAATCATAGTGAATTGTAAACAGATCAGAATGAGTTTAACCCGAAATCATCTAATTTGGGAATAACATGTATAACTAGTATTACTGAGTGAAATTGGAAAATAAGAATTTGAAAAATTGAAAAATAAGAATTTGAAAAATTGAAAAAAAAATAGAAACAAGAATAGAACATATCAATACAAGTTATACGAATAACTATTATATATTGAAAACATATAATAATTAGATAAAATAAACTTATAGCATTATGGTTGTTATTATAAAATTTAATCAAACTCTTAAATGGTTAAAAATAATTTTAGAGAAACTAAAATAAAAAAAAACCATTTCAAAAACCATTTTAGATAAATAAGTATTAAATGTTACAAATATTATTATCAACTTGGTTGGAAAAAAAAATTGGAGATTATGATTCATTATTACCACAATCACCCAAATAACACCTTACACTTCTATGAACACTTTGTTAACACTAATCACTTTAGGAGTCAAAACGCAGATAAAATGAGTTTTAAAACATGTTAATGCATAGAAACCTCTGCATTGCAAACTTAGTGACTAAAATCATCTGTATAACTACAAATTTGTTATGAACCGTTTGGTTAATGGACTCAATATAGACCGATCCATATAGAGGTTATTAACATAACCGGTCCTTAGTATAATTAGATGTTTTCCTTTATAGACAAGGAATAGGTTTATGGAATATTTCCTTTTCTTTGTATGGGTAGTAAAAGGATAATTACTTTTTCTCTACCTGGTGTAACCACTATATAAAGAGACCATTGGTCCTCATAATAATATACACAGAACATTCAGTTCACAACACGTTATCAGCACGAAAGCTCCTAAACCCTAAAACCCTAGAGACCCTGAGTAGCCGCCGAAACTTTAAAGAGTCGTATCTTTCAAACCGTGAGGAACCAGAAGGCGATCTAGATATCAAATCGAAGCCCTCGACGAGACGAATCTACCGGTGAAAACCGCTTGTCGATCCGACATCGGACGCGCTCTCACGCACGCATAGTGCACGACGACCCACCAAATAAACCAAGGAGATCCGATTTCAGCTTGTGTTTTCCGAGGTCATTAGCTCCCGGTTCATTCCAATTCAAATCTAAAAGAAAGAAAAAGGTAAAACCCTAAACTAAGAACAAAGCAAAACCGAATTGGACATTAATGAACTTAAACCCTAAAATCGGTTGCTCCCATGAACTTGCTTGATCTTATTAAAACCTTGAAACCGAACATTGACCTAAGCTATATCATGAGTTTAAAAATCGGTTGTTTGATAAACTTGTTTGATCTTATATTCAAACCCACCTTGAAATCGGACTTAAGCTTATGAAACCCTAAAATCGGATTGTTTGAATATTGCCTTGCTTGTTTGCTGAATCGATTTGTGATCTTGATTGCATGTTTAAATTAGTTCATTAGCTTGCTTATTTACCTGTTTAAAATCGCATGAGAACTTGCTTGCATCAATCACTTAAATCGAATTTGGACTAGCATAGAAATCGCATGTATCATTGATTGAAATCGGATTGTATGAGTTAGGTTGTTAGAATCGATTTGTGCATGCTTGTTTTGGCCATAGTTGAAATCGTGAAACCCTAGAGAAAAAGCTAGGTTGTAATCGATCCTAAACCTAATCCTAATCCAAATAGGAAAACCTTAATCCCTTCCTTTTAGTAAAAATGAAAGTGTTAAGTATATCCTTTTCCCCTTTTGTTTAATTTCCTTTATTGGTTTATCCCTTTAATGAATTGCCTTATGATTAATTTTGCAAAAAGGGAAATTGATTAATATTGCTAATAGCATAATAGAAAATTTGTTGCATGATTTAATTAATTGATTTGCATAATTGATTGAAACCATGAAGTATTAAAATCGGACATTACCACTAAGGTCCGGATTTATTAAAAGCCCCTAACTGAAAATTGTTGGATATTTTCAGATGTATAAAGTTGCAAACTTAGGCTATGCTGCCCTCAATGTCTCTCGAGACAATTATCTAAAATGGGCGCTTGACACAAAGATCTTGCTCAACTCAAAAGGCATTGGTGAATGTATCAATGATGGAAACGAAGAGACCATGAAAAACAGATACATGGCGATTCAAATCATGCGCCATCACCTTAATGAAAGCCTCAAGGATCAGTACCTACCGATTGAAGATCCGTTAGAGTTATGGAAGGAATTGAAAAAGAGGTACGACCATCAGAGGACGGTCGTTTTACCTAAGGCCAAGTTTGACTGGCTGAATTTACGGTTCATGGACTTTAAGTCCGTGGATGAGTACAACTCATCATTGTTCAACATAGTTTCTAAGTTGAGACTATGTGGTGAAACCGTAACGGAGAAGGATATGTTGGAAAAGACCTTCTCCACCTTCCATTCAAACAACATATTGTTACAAGGACAATATCGTGAGAGAGGTTTTGATACCTACTCTGATCTGATCGCTTCCTTGTTGCTCGCAGAACAAAATAATAAGCTTGTTCTGGTCAACAATGAGATGAGACCAGCTGGAACTGCCCCACTACCTGAAGCCAACATGGCCGCTGATGTAAAGAAAGAAAAAGAGGCAAACTACGTCCATAAAGATCAAAAGCATTACGGCCGTGGACGTGGTGGAAAAGGAAAAGGGCGTGGTCGTAACAACTACCACCCCTATGGTCGAGGCAATGGCCGTAACGACCGCGGATACCGAGAGGAATCTAACTGCGGCCGAGACCGTGGCCGCAGTAATGGCCGCAGGTACCAATCCGGACATCAGTCCAACTCGACCAAGTCCGTTTGCCATTGTTGTGGGATGGAAAATCATTGGGCCAAGACATGTAGGACTGCCAAACATCTGGTAGATTGCTACCAAGAAAGTCTGAAGGGAAAGAATCCCGAGGCCAACATGGTCCATCATGAGCATGATGATGAGGGCGATTTTGATCCTGTTAAGGACGATCCTATGGATGCTGAAAGGGACGATCATATGGATTATGAGTCCTCAGACATACTAAAATAATTTAGTTTCCGATTTTATACTTTCATGTTGCTTTCTTGTTTTGATTTGCTTTGGATTCATGTCTTTGGATTTCTATCTATGATTTAATAAAATATTTAAGGCTTTAAGACATGATTCTTGTTTTATGAAGTATGGACGTATTCCTTGTGGATAGTGGGTCAAGTCATACGATCTTGAAAGATGAAAGATACTTCATAGACTTTAAACTAAGAAAGGCAATCGTAGAGACTATAGCAGGACAGGCCAGTCTTCACTACAAGAAATTTGACTATTGATAGCATAAAAGGATAGCGTTTTTGATGTTTATGCTATGTTTGATTGGGCCGGGTATTAAAGATAGCGTTTGTTCATTTGAAAACGCTATCTATATTAGGGGCGGGACAAATAAAAAACACGCGGCCAAATTTGTCTTTGGCGGTATTGATTATGGTGTGAACTGCTATGATATATTTTCTAAAACGCTATCACAAGTTAGGCGGAAAACTAAATTATTTATCCCGCCTTAGTGAAAAATGAGCGCACAAATTTTGGGGTATCCCAAATTTTTTTTTACTATCACGCCTTATAAGATTAGTTTTACTTTAGCTTTTCCGTTCTCTTTCCCTGCTCTTTCGTATTCTTATTACTCTCTAGATCTAGGGTTCTGGGTTCAATTCTTCTACAATTAGAAATAGGTTAACGGCGAAAGAGAGGAAGAACAGGAATCAGATTTGTTGGCCGCTTCCTCTGGTTAGTTTCTTTCTCTTATTCTTCTCCGTTCGATTCACTCTATTTTTCGATTTCCCCTTTAACTTTTTCTGTTTCCGATTTCGAATAGATCTGCCTCTTGCAAATCGACATAGGGATCTGCAAGTCAAGATGGAGAAGATAGAGTTTTCTCAACTCTTAGATTCGATGGAAGAAGCAGCGTATTTACTCCCTGGGGAAGATCTCGACGAGATCTCTTCGTTCGGAATCGTTCGGACTAAGAGGCTAATCTTTTAGCTTTCTCTTTCGCTGCTCAAGACTGCTCGAGGTCACCTATGGAAAGGGGAAATGAACAGGGTAAGCACCTATTCCTTCATCACCGTTCTCTGAGATTAGCCTTTCCGTTCTCTTCATTAGCTTCACTTGCTTTGATACTATTCTTTAGAGTTTCCTTTCTCTATTTGGATTCTATGCGCTTTAGTGATTTTCTATCAGATTAACATAGACTGAATCTTCATAGTGGATATTCATTTAGTGGGCGCAGGGAATGTTGAGAGGAGAAAATCAGCAGCAAGGTCAAAGAGTAGGTTAGAGGAAAGCAAACAAATGTTTCAGTCTTAGAGCGAACGTTAAAGAAATCGCTTTCGACCAAAGCTCAAGAGCTGCTCTTCAAGCTGGTATCGATAAGCTTGCTGATGTTGTTGGTCTAACTCTCGGTCATAGAGGTAATTTATTAGTCGCTCTTTACTATAAATTGACTTCTTCAGTCCATGAGCTCTCTGGTTCTATCTCTCTTTCTGAACCTGCAGATGTGAGTTTTTTATACACTTGCTAATTTCGTTTTTCTCATGTCTTTTGATCTTGTTTTACAAAAAAGGCAACTGGAGAATTTGGACAGAAGAAGAAGGCTAATGCTGCGATGATGAATGTTAAAGCTCCTAAGGTCCTAACTCAGCAAGTAACCTCCATGGGTAAAATCTGATCATTTTTAACACCTTTGTGTTAATTTTCTGCATTGTGATATCTCTAATGTTTGTTTTTTCAGCAAAAGAATCTGTTGCACCTGTAACAGTTCACTCGATAACCATGAAAACGTTTTGTTCTCTTTGTTTCTTAAACATAATCTTTGTAATTCATAGAGTTAAGTTCAAGTTCCTTGTAAAGACTACCTTTGTCTTCATTTTTTGTAAACTTCAATTGACATTATGTAATTTGTATTCATTTTTGTAAATAAATTGATTTTTTATTTAATGTATTCATAAATAACAAAATCTGCTAAACAAATTATAAAAACAAATTAAATTTAAAAAACGCATGCTATATATAGCTAAATAATAACACCAAATAAATGCTATCATACCTAAAACTATAGCAGAATAGAAAACGCTATCTTAAAAATACAAACCATAACATTCACAAAAAACGCTATCTAAACTTCCAGACTTTTTATCGCGGGCGATGACATAGCGTTTAGTTACACGCTATCGTATGATACGATAGCGTTTTTCGGCCGCTATTAATAGTCAAATTTCTTGTAGTGCTTATAAAAGGCCACGGCCAGGCCGCCGTTCTAATGCCTAAAGGCACACATCTCGAAATTCCAGATGCATTGTTTTCCCCAGACTCAAATCGTAACTTATTGAGCTTTAAAGACATTCGTTTGAATGGTTATCATGTGGAAACAATGGGCGAAGGGAAGAAAGAATTTCTCCAAATAACAAAAATCGCCAACGGCCATAAGAAGGTCCACGAGACCATACCTGCTATAGCTACGGGTGTGTACTGTACTAAGTTCAGTATGATAGAGGCCAATGCCACCGTAAACAAAGCCCTTACGGATATGTTCACTCTATGGCACGACCGTCTGGGACATCCCGGGTCGGGAATGATGCGGAAATTGATCCTCAACACGAATGGCCACGCCTTGAAAGAAAGGAAAGTGATCTCTATGAGTCTCACTTGTGCCTCGTGTTCGCAAGGAAAACTGATTGTAAGACCATCAAGAGTAAAGGTGACTAAGGAAACGATAAACTTTCTGGAAAGGATTCAAGGAGACATATGCGGACCAATCCACCCACCTTGTGGGACATTCCGATAGTTTATGGTCCTCATTGACGCATCTACACGATGGTCACATGTATGCTTATTGTCATCACGGAATATGGCATTTGCAAGACTCCTTGCCCAGATAATCCGCCTAAGAGCGCATTTTCCAGACTTTCCATTAAAGTCCATCCGTATGGACAACGCGGGAGAGTTTACGTCCAGAGCGTTTGATGACTACTGTATGTCCATGGGGGTAAGTGTTGAGCACTCCGTGGCACATGTACATACACAGAACGGCTTAGCCGAGTCTCTCATCAAACGAATCCAGCTGATTGCTAGACCATTACTCATGAGGTCAAAGCTTCCAGTTTCAGCCTTGGGACACGCTGTCTTACACGCTGCAGACCTAATCCGTATCAGGCCATCTAGTGACCACAGGTTTTCCCCAATGCAATTACTAACGGGTCAAGAGTCAAACATATCCCATCTTAAGACATTTGGATGTTCAGTCTATGTGCCTATTGCTCCACCACAGAGAACTAAGATGGGACCTCAAAGGAGGATGGGGATATACGTTGGATATGATTCACCCACGATCATAAAGTATCTTGAGCCAACTACCGGTGATTTATTTAAGGCCAGATACGCGGATTGTCATTTCGATGAGTCCGTTTATCCAACTATAGGTAGTGAAAACCGGCTGACAAAAGAACTCTCATGGAATCAAACATCAATAAATTGGCAAGATCCTCGAACCCAAGAAAGTGACTTGGAAGTTCAAAAGATTATACATATGCAAAAGCTAGCTATACAATTGCCAGATTCCTTTGCTGGCCCGCAGAGAGTTACTAAGTCGTATGTTCCAGCCGTGAACGCACCAATACGCATTGATGTCCAAAGTGGACCGCAAGTGGCTACAGAGTCTAAACCGCGAGTAAAGCGTGGAAGACCAATTGGTTCCAAAGATAAGACTCCTCGGAAATTAAGAAAAGGTGCTGATATTCAGGCCGAGGAGATAACTAATGGACCGGACACTTATGAGCCTAAGGAGCCGCCAGATGATGCTCGGGATGCCGAGCCTCATGGTCCTGAAGTTCCAGATAACAATGAGATCTCAATAAATTATGTTATGTCCGGAATCCAATGGAACAGAAAAGATATCGACGTCGATGATATATTTGCATGCAACGTAGCACTTGAGATTATGAATGATGATCTAGAACCCACGTCAATAGATGAGTGCACTCAACGATCTGATTGGGCTAAATGGAAAGAAGCCATAAACGTGGAGTTAAACTCTTTAAAGAAGAGAGAGGTTTTTGGTCCTATTATTCGGACACCTCGTGATATAATACCAGTTGGACATAAATGGGTCTTTGTAAGAAAGAGAAACGAACAAGGAGAGATTGTTCGACACAAAGCACGGCTTGTGGCACAAGGATTCTCTCAAAGACCTGGAATCGATTATGAGGAGACATACTCCCCTGTGGTGGATGCAACGACATTCCGATTCCTTATAAGTTTGGCCATAAGAGAAAAGTTAGATCTGCGGTTAATGGATGTTGTCACCGCATACTTATATGGTCCACTGGATAATGAAATCTATATGAGATTGCCAGAGGGTATTGAGCTCAAAGATAAGAAAAGTTCTCGAGAAGAACACTGCATTAGGCTAACCAAATCCCTATACGGACTGAAACAGAGTGGGCGCATGTGGTACAATCGTTTAAGCGAGTACTTGATTAAATCCGGATATAAAAATGATCTCATCAGTCCGTATATCTTTATAAAGAAGTTTGCAAACGGTGGATTTGTGATTATAGCAGTTTACGTGGATGATTTGAACATCCTCGGCACCTCTGGAGAAATCACCCAAACAGTTGATTGTTAAAGGCCGAATTTGAAATGAAAGACTTAGGAAAGACTAAGTTCTGTTTGGGAATACAGCTTGAGTACGTCAAAGACGGAATCCTTGTGCATCAAATGGCGTATACTGAAAAAGTACTCAAGAGATTTAATATGGACACAGCTCACCCATTGAGTAGCCCAATGGTCGTAAGGAGCATAAGCCCGGACACAGATCCGTTTGGTCCAATAAGAAAGGATGAAGAAGTCCTTGGTCCCGAAACGCCATATCTAAGTGCCATTGGAGCGTTACTATACTTGGCTAGTCACACTAGACCAGATATTTGTTTTGCCGTGAACCTCCTATCAAGATTTAGTTCTTGTCCAACCCAAAGGCACTGGAACGGGATTAAACATTTACTTCGTTACCTTCAAGGAACGAAAGATATGGGTTTATTTTACACCAACCATAACGACAAAGGTTTAGTTGGTTTTGCTGATGCAGGTTATCTATCGGATCCACACAATGGACGATCTCAGACAGGATATGTGTTCACTCATGGAGGAACCGCAATTTCATGGCGATCCATGAAGCAGACACTCACGGCCACATCATCAAATCACGCAGAGATTTTGGCGATTCATGAAGCCAGCCGTGAATGTGTTTGGTTGAGATCGATGACTCAGCACATAAGACGAGATTGTGGGATGACAGATGGAAAGGACGAACCGACCGTACTTCATGAGGACAATGCTGCGTGCATAGCTCAACTGAAGGATGGATACATCAAGGGAGACCGGACGAAGCACATTCTGCCAAAATTCTTTTTCACTCACGATCTCCAGAAGGCTGGAGAAATACAAGTGCTTCAAGTCCGTTCAAGCGACAACTCAGCTGACTTGTTCACAAGTCGCTCCCAACTTCCACGCTCAAGAAGCTGGTGTATCAGATCGGCATGCGCCGACTAAGGGACTTTAGTGATGTCTAAATCAGGGGGAGTAATACGTGCTGTACTCTTTCCTCACTAAGGTTTTGTCCCACTGGGTTTTTCTTTAGTGAGGTTTTAATGAGGCAGCATCCCCAAGCGTATTACAAAGATCCTTGGTTGCATCGGGATTCGGTCATTTCGTCCAAGGGGGAGTGTTATGAACCGTTTGGTTAATGGACTCAATATAGACCGATCCATATTGAGGTTATTAACATAACCGGTCCTTAGTATAATTAGATGTTTTCCTTTATAGACAAGGAATAGGTTTATGGAATATTTCCTTTTCTTTGTATGGGTAGTAAAAGGATAATTACCTTTTCTCTACCTGGTGTAACCACTATATAAAGAGACCATTGGTCCTCATAATAATATACACAGAACATTCAGTTCACAACAAAATTTAATATTTGTGGTATGGTAATACTACGAAAACTTAAATACCAAAAAGTATAACTATTTGAAAAATGGTAACACAAGAAAACTGGGTATTACTATGTGCAATTTTGGCGGCGGTAGTGCAAATTTTTTGTTCTTTACAATTTTGGTCCATCAATTTTCTACATATTCAGACTCTCTTTTTTTTTCCTATTTTCCTTCTCTCTCTTTTCACTTTTCCTCTCCCTCTTCACTTTTCAATTTTTTGGGTTTAACAACATTAGATCTTCCAATTAGATCCCACAGATTTTACTGGATGCATAGATTTTGTTAATTTTCACATATTTGTTCTGGGTTTGTTGAAAAAATTATTGGAGTTCTATCAATTTAGGAGAAATTGCATATCTAGGTTTTTAGTCACAATATACTAGATGAATTGTTTTGGGTCGTTGAATATTGGAGGAATTACAAAGGATTGCATAGCTTTTGTCGATTTTCAAAGAATTTCATGAGATTGTCGAATTTCGGGGTAATACTTGATAATACTCGGTATCGCTAAAATCATTAGATCTTCCTATTAGATCTCATGGTGCAACTGGCGGCACATGTGTAGTTACACTCTCCAATTGACAGCGCAAGGCAAATTTCTTGGGTTTAACAATTTGGTCCTTTAATTTTCCACAATATGTTTTGGGTTTGTTGATAAAATTATTGGAGTTCTATCAATTTAGGAGAAATTGCATATTCTGGGTTTTTAGTCACTATTTATTAGATGAATTGCTTTGAGTCATTGAATATTGGAGGAGTTACGAAGGATTGCATAGCTTTTATTGATTTTCAAAGAATTTCTTGAGATTGTTGAATTTCGGGGTAATACTTGATAATACTCGGTATCACTAACATCCTTAGATCTTCCAAACCCAGATTTGAAATTTAAAACAAACACCAACTAATTGAAGGAACAATGGCACTATTACCCTCTTCGCCAAAAAAATGAGCCTCTTTACCCCCTTATATTTTAATCTTCCGTTTTATTAAAAAACCCTCAGCAAATACAGTTTTGCCCTTAATGAATTAGGGATTCTACATGACTTTGCCATTGATCCCTAATTCAATTAACCCACCCAACAAACCAAACAAATCACCAATCTTACCCGAAAATATCAATTCCAATCCCTAACCGACCAAAATCAAAAATCCCCAAATCCAGACCTAAAAAATTCGAAATCGAAAACCAAGTTCGAAAATTTGAAACCCACCACTAAGTTCCCTCTTCCCCTTCCTTCTCTTTTTTCCCCACGATTCTTTTCTCTTCGAAAGATCATTGATAAAAAAATTCGCGTACTAAGATTCCAGAGTTATCAAGTAGATGATGAAGTTTATTTTAAGAACTTCAAATTTGGGTTTTGAAAACGAGTTGACTTCATTCAATTAGTATGTATTTGTTTTAAGAATCAATATGGTTTTTGGGTATCGATGTTGAGCTTGATTCAATTAGGGACCATCTCCTAATATACCCTAAGTGGTCTAAAAATAAGCTTAGTACCCTCCTTCAAATCAAACTACCCTCTCCCATAAATTCTCTCAATCTTACCCTCTATATTATATAATATAATATTCAAATACAACAAAAAACAAACAAAAACTAAAATCAATTCTATTTAATTAAAAAATCCAGTTGGACCCACTCACCCACCCTTCTTCTCTCCCTCTCGTTTTCTTCTTGCTCCCTCTTTTCCACCATTAAAGACAAACAAAAGCTTCACACTTCATGTTAGATTATGCCAATTCTTACACTATTTTCGTTTTCTTGATTTAATTTTCAAGTTTTATGTAATGGGCATACTAATATGTAGTGTTTCTTCTCAATTTGGAGATTTAAACTATCAATTTTAATATTTTCGTTTTCAGTGATTTAGTTAGCAAATTTGTTGGGTAAGTCTGTTATAACTTTAAATTGTCAACTAAAAAAGACATATTAGGTGAATGGGGACTGAATTAACATAAATTGTAGTGATTTGGACGTAAAACCTAACTTTCTGGGTAATATTGGGATTAATGGTATTATTGTGCTTTATTAAAACTACTACGACAACTAATGTTACTAAAACATCATTGTATAACCATGAAAACTAGTGTGACTAAGATCTAATATTTTTGTTCTTTTCAGGAGCAATGAGTAAAAGTCGTTGCACAATCATATATTTTAATCAAGGGGGATGTTATTCAAAGGAATGTGATGATATGAAATGGATTTCAGGAGAAGATGAAATTGATTTCAGGAGAAGATGAAATTCACTCTTTAGTGATGAAGACATCATTGGAGGAGCTCACTTATAGTGGGTGATATGACTAGGTGATGGAAAGAGCTACTTGGTTGATATGACTAGGCGAACTTACAGTTGCAAGTATTTTGATATAGATAGATACCCGTATGTGCATGCAATAGCTGCTGCCATCTATATGAGCAGAGGAAGGGATCTCCATCTACAAGATTTCTGCAAGGGATCCACATGGAGAACATCATGGAAGAGGAAGAGGAAGAAGAGAACATTGACGCATGTACGAATGGTTTGTGAATGTTGATGTAAAACCATCTCCAATGGGGGGTTCTACATAAGGTTCTGAACTAAAAAATATAATAAGAAAATTAAAAAGTGTGAGAGAGATGAGGAATGGGTTCTCAATAAGAGATTTTATAATCTTTTTATTATAACCTCTTATTCGGTGTCAAGTTATAATTGATTTATTTTATCTAAATTTTAATTACATAATAAAATTATGTTTGTAAAATTAGTATTTTTATTGTTTCCATTGGAGATGCTCTAACTTATTTGTGTTATGAGCTATCAGGTGCCACTAGTGTAGTTCTGTATTCGGAACTCATGTTCGTGTAGTTTTTATTTTGGTACAACTAGTGTAACTGGTTTAACTAGGTATTTTATGGACAACTACGCATGACTAGTTTAACTATGTGTGATTGAGGCGACTAGTGTAACTGATGTACGATTAAGTGGTTTTCTGGGAAACTGTAATATGTAATTTTAGTCTATCAAGTCACATACTTAACACATTCACTTAGTAATACTACATCTTATAAGCTATTTAGTAATGTTTAGTTTGATGAAACCTTTAACTTTCACAAATTTCACAAAAAATAATAAAACTTTTCATCTTAACCAAAGTAACCTTATACTTATAAGATGAATGTCACAATATTATCGCAATTGTTAGGGTTTTCGAACAAATTTAGTAATTTCAACATCTTTATTGTATGAAAAGATTATAAATGTGTCTTAGAGTTCTAAAATCATCAGTTCTACTACAAAAAATGAGATTTACAGTTGGTATTACTAAATAAACCTAAAAAGTGCCAAAAAAACTATGTGTAAGTTAGTATTACTACAAACTTGGGTACTACTATGACCAAAATTTAAATATTTTTTTAATAACTAACAGTGTTATATAACAGCGTTAATTGACAGTGTTATGTTTTTTTAATATTTAATGTGATATTTTGTGGTTTTACTCATAGTAGTACCCAAGTCATCTAGTAGTTCTCCGCGTTTTGTAAGTGTAAGTAATATTTTAAAATCTTACAAGTAATATAAGTATAATACCTTATAAAACCTTATAATACTTTATAAAATCTTATAAAACCTTATAAATGTACCTTCCAAAACTTAATAAAACATTATAAAACCTTATACAATTTTATACAACCTTATAAAATTTTATTCAACCTTATAAAAATTTATAAAGTATTTAATATGATACTTTTGTGGTTTTACTCACAGTAGTACCCAAGTCATCTAGTAGTTTACCACGATTTTTAAGTATAAATAATATTTTAAGAACGATTTTTAAGTGTAAGTAAGATTTTTAAATCTTATAAAGCTTTATAAGTACTTTTATAAAAAAACTTACAGTTCTGGGTAATATAAGTAAGCCTTATAATACCTTATAATACTTTATAAAATCTTATAAAAACACAGGTCCAAATCATCCAAAAACATACCAAACATAAAATCCATGTTTCAAATATCCAGAAACAGAGAAACCATGTTTCAAAAAAAGTCTTTAACTTCTAAACATCCAAACCATCTAAAAATACATCCAAAATACAAAAATTCAATACCAAATATAAAATATTCAATACCCAAATATTCTTCTTTAAAGCTAGTTTCTCCTACCAGAAACCTCAAGCTTCAGTTTCCATCTTTCTCTTCTGCTTATTCCATCTTTCTTTTCTGTTGAGCTGGAACTCCCAGGCAGCTAGTACATATTTCTCCCACTGACACGTGAGCTATATCTTTTTGTCAGAAAACACAAAAACATTAGAAACAGGATCATGCTACATTGAGATTAGAATAATAGTTTCTGGCAAATTATCATATATCACAAAAATCGAAATTGTAAAACTCAATTAAAATTATCATATATCACAAAAATCGAAATTTTAAAACTCAACTAAAATATGCTGAAGTTTACGAATTTGTCAATGATTATCACACACCAAACTACCTACCATGACTCATTCTAAGAACAAATGAAGTACACGCATCAAACGAAGTTCACTCATCTCCGTGAAAAGCCACTACTTTTCTGGCTCTGTTTCATGAAAAGGGCTCTCTCTCTTTCCTTTTCAGTCTTCTCCCTCTTCAAGCTCTTCTTCTCACTCTTCTTCTTAGCTTCATCTCCTCTATACCCACAATCACCATCCTCCTCCTCACCATAACCCAACCTGTACTTCTTCTCGTCTGGATCACCTGCCATCGCCGCAGCATCTTTCGCAAAAGCTTTTGTAGTAGCAGCCGCCTCTTTCCTCATCTTTTTCTCATGTGATCTTCTTCTTCTGCAGGCTTATTCTTCGGTAACTCAATTGGTTCAAATATCTTAATCCCTTCGAATAGATTGATGTGACCCGTCTTAGGCTCCTCTGGTTAAACACTCTTCGCAGCCGTCGCGGAAGCAGCAACAGAAGAAAGAAGAAACAACGCCAGCGTTATCTTTACCCTTCTCAGCTTCCGGAGAAGGTCGTTTGAGAGGGGCTAAGCCACAGACTTTACTCTCCCATCACACTCTAACACCTTTCCACACAACGGAAACGGAAAATCGCAAAGCAGAAAATGACATGACGATGATGACGAAGACGGAGGAGCCGTCTCCTGCAACAAGTGTCGGCCTCACCACTCTCACCGAGACAAATTCTCCGTCGTGCCTCTCGAAAGCCACAACAACCTTTCCTTCATCTATAGCCCCTATATCATGATCAAATCAATATTTCAATCTATCACACGGAGAAACCCCAAACCTTCTTAACACAGAAGTCCCAATCGATGATTGAGAATATCTATCATATCAGAACAGAGGATCATCTTGATCTTCTCATTCACAAACCAATTAACATATACAATATGAAACAAAATTGATTTAGTGCAAAATCCAGACGATTAAGAAGACATACGAGGGAGGAAGAAGGAGAAGAGAATTTTTTTCCCGATTAGATTTTTTTTTGCTTTAAAAATTAGGAAAAAATGGGTGGGGATCCAGATTTGATTGGGTGGGTGGTTTGATGCAATTGGATTTTAGTTGGGTTCAAGTAAATATTGAGATTCATTAAGGATAGTATTGTATTTTCTTAAGTTTTGGTTAAAAAGGAAAATCAAAAATAAAATAGTTTTATAAGATAGGTTATTTTCGATTTTTGAACTAGGCAGAAGGGCATTTTTGATTAATGTCCAAGCCCTCATGCTCTCATCACTTCCATGGAGGATTTTCTCTGCAAATTCCTACTCAGTTCTATCTTTATAAACGTCGTCCTCAAGCTTTTCGTCTGCAAGCTTTGCCCGATACTCAGAATCTCCTGCTCGTAGATTATTTGAGACCCATTTGAGGTAAGAGGCAGGAAGGTAAAGAACCGAGCATTTTGCCCTTGTGCTTGCCGAAATCTATGACTGTGTCTGTGGCGGCTAGGGTTTCGATTTGGAGCTTTTTGATTATGGGTTTAGGTTGGCTCGTGGGAAGATGCGATTAGTTGAAGAAGGTATTCTTCTTCTTGGTCTGAAAGATGATGACGATGATGAGATTGTGGAGAAACTCATTGTGTTATTTCATATATTTTGGGCATGTAATTAATATATTGTTCTATACACGCCATAGGTTCAAGGAATGTTTTTTTTTCTTTGTTTTGTCATTAGCTTATAATCGGGTACTAATTAGCCTGTGGATCTAACATAATGAGACTAACATAAATCCAATTAAATAAAACTTATTAAATTGTGGGAGCAATTTTTGTCTACCTAAAATACTCTTAATGAGAGTGTGTGAAAAACAAAAGGAACCAATGACACAAAAAGTAATATGTCATGGTCCATTTGGTTTTTTCTTAAAGAACTTCAGTTTAATATAGTAGATATAAAGTTAAATGTATGTCTGTTCATATCAAACTGTTTCATTGTCTTTCTAGCAATTGTATACTAAGAGCACCATTATTGGTGAGCTTTTCAAAAGGTTCTCAAATATATTTTATCAATAAATATATGATTAATTTAAGTTAAAAGCTTCAACTAATTTTTCTTAGTTTTGATAGTTTTGAGACCCACAATGGAGAGCTCTTTAGAATTCTTAAATTTTTTTGTTTTTATTTTTTTAAATTGTTTCAAATTTAAAGGAAATGAAATATAATCAAGGACAAGAACTCACTGCATTTCCTTTATCTGGGTCATTTTTATATGTAGAAAATAGGTGCCAATATCTCATTCATCCCTTATACATATCTGATGCCAGGATTCAACTTTGTAAATATAGTCAACACGTTCTTCAAAGGATCCTGAAGATGCAGACATGTATAAAATCACTCGGAAGAGAAAATAATATTTTCATAGCGATCATGTGCGTCACTAATGTATCAAGCTTTTATAACCAACTGGGAAGTGGCAAAATCATGATTAATGAATATGAATCAAATCATTAGAATTGCATAAGCAGCAATTATAAACCAATCTCTGAGAATCTCATAACTCAGCTACATCATCCATAATTATTCCATAAGATAGTTGTTCTCAGACTTAAGGGATGATCCTCATGAGTTATCTCTGACCTTGAAAGGACACCAGGACCTTCGGCTTTTGGATCATTACTATCACCACCATTTGATTTCTACATCTTCCTCGTTACTTCTGACTAACTAGCCACAAAAATATAAAGAAACCGGGATAATCTTAAGTTGAAAACAAGAAAGAAACATGAAAAAAAGGAAACGTTATCACCCAAGTAACATAAGAATGACCAACTTCTTCATCATGACCAACTATATCTTCACATTGTACCTCTAGGAAGTATCAATGGCCCTAGATCAGTCTGCTTAGTCAAACGCATGGCATTTATTTGGAAACACATATCCCACGCTATGTCTACTTCATTACTCGTTTCACCCTGGTTAACAGAAACGAGACTGTGCCTAATCGATCAATCAAGCTAAATCTCATTCTATACATCAATCAGAATCCAAGCAAGCAAGAGATTTACCAGAATCCAAGCCTAATCTATCAGATCATCAAATGCAAGCTTAGTCTTCATCATCCTCATACTCTAATCTCTCTCTATATGAAGTGTGTTTTGTAATCATCACGTTGTGTAGAGCTGCTTCCACAAAGACTTTTCTAAAATCCGTATCAAAAGCCTAGATTCACAGTCATACCAAGATTAGTTTTTAAGCTCAGAGAGAGTCGATCGGAGGGAAACAAAGAGAGACGAGAAGCTCTCCGCGATTGCCTACGAATCCTTCTCCACCGTTGCAAGTGTTCTCAAAATCTCCCCTTTGTTCAACGACGACGGCCCCAATCTTCCCCCGCTGTCTTGATTCGACCCAGATTCCTTCGCCGCCGAGAAAAGTAAAGTTTAGAATCGCATCGCTATGTGGAAGAGAAAAGGAAAGTTTGCATGTTCGATTTTTTTTTTCTGGTCAGATATGTGTTATTCTCTCAAGAAAAATCATCCCCGAGAGAGAGGGAAAAACAACAAGATTTTCGGTAAAAGAAAATTGTTGAATGAATCACTATAGAACACGTGGAGAGCAGAACCTTTGGCAACGCCTCTTCCTCCAGAAGCGCCTCTCTACTCTAGAATCGCCACATCATTTTATTTTTTGTTTTTTTCTTTATTTTTAAGATTAGAACCTTTAAAAGGTTCACCAATAATGATGCTCTAAGAACAGAAATGTGAGGCTGTTTTTAATTTAAGTTTCTTTTAAAACAAATTTCTGCCTTAACTTTAATTAGGTGTATATATATATATGTGACACAGTTAAACATATATAAATATATTGTTTTTTTGCGCAACACAATTAAGCATATTAAGTCAACAATTTGTAGATTTGCCCTGCAAAAAGTAGAAAGTAACATGACTGATACATTCATATTGGACTTGAGACATGATGACTCAAGATATAAAGATCATGTAGAGATTTGAGAAGAAGTGCTCTTGCACAAACGATGATGCGTAATCACTCTTGCGCTTGGATTGGGAGTTGTCCTCATCTGCCATAAAAATTTGATACAAAATTCAATAGGCATTGTTACACTCACGAAAACAAACAGAGATTCAAGCTGGCTTCACTTCTTTCATCTCCCTAATAACATCCTTCATAGAAACTGTAACTTGTACAATAGCTCTACCAATCGCAGAGATGTTTGTAGCAGGAACCTTCTTGAAATCAGAGCATGATTCCCAAACTGCTCTGAAAAGGTGCGGAATACACGGCTTCTTGTCCTTGTCATATGATCCTTCTGGTTAACATATTCAAAAACACTGGAAAAAGAATGGAATCATCATTAAAGTGGAAATATAACATTCCTATGAGGTGATGGAATGGAAGTAACAAATAAAAATGAAGTCTTCATAAGAAATCCTATTCATTATCTGCTTTGATATGAAAGACAGCATGAGACACTAATCTCATCAAAGTTTACCAGCATTGAATTCGTTCGTGGCCTTACGTACAGAAGGATCGGGAATAATGTCTTCCATCTATACAATGCAGTTTGCCTGACAATCACATATCAGATAAAGAATGCAGATTAAACAAAACCATCTCCGGCAAAGTACCAAACTGAAAAGAAACCAATTTTACATCATAAGGAAACTCCCGAAAGAAAAATCCTCCTACACTTGATAAGAAAACAGAAATTGTACAAAGCTATAATTATTCACCTCTTATCAATTCTACAAGTGAGTGGTTTGCTGACCATGTCTCTAAGTTCACCATCTGTCATCTTACTCCTTGCATAGCCGTATATTGTAGGATGCTGCAACCAAAAGAAAAAAGAAAATCAAATGGAAATCATGCCGTATCTTCATTGTGTCATTGTGTGCAACAACAACAACAAAAACAAAAAAAACAGCTTACATTCAATCAGTATAAGCATCATGACAAAGAAAAGAATAATCTTTTTCCTTAGGAAGACAACCTTCATAGTCAAAGGCGGATAGAGCTGAGATTATCTTCTTCTTGGCAAGATCACCAGAGGCTCCTTTACTAATTGTTGACTCACCATTAAAATCAGCTGCAAGCTTCTGTACTTCTTGTGACGGAACCTATATGAAGCCACCTTCCTCTGTTTAATAGAAGTTAGTGTTTTATGTTGTACAAACGCTTGTGATTCATATGCAATTACTATTAGTAAGCATTTTT
This sequence comes from Isatis tinctoria, assembly GCA_010577795.1. NCBI lineage: Eukaryota > Viridiplantae > Streptophyta > Magnoliopsida > Brassicales > Brassicaceae > Isatis > Isatis tinctoria. The sequence goes on along the minus strand of CM021248.1, from coordinate 14,943,481 downwards.
TGGTTTGTTTTACTTATAACTTTAGTAATGGTTGGTGTATAAGGTCTACAAATGGAGGGCATAAAGGAAATCGAATCAGGAAATTGGAATCTAAGTAAGGAAAACAACGACGGGTCTGTTTGGTCTCTCAACCTTTTAACTATTGTACTGGATGAGGATTAAGATTGAGTACCAATAAAAAATCTTAAGTTGGGCGGTAACATTTGAGTTTTTTGATGATGAAATTTGTTTTCTGTTATGCTTTGCATTCTTTTCAATAACCTATGCATATTGGCTTCTGAATTCATTTCTTGTGTAGAAAGAAAAATTTTGAAACAACTAAAGTCTTTCGTCAAAATGATACTGGTAAAATTAGGGAATGAGCATAATTCTCATCCCGTTCCAACCCGTCCCGACTCGTCTTTTACCCGTTTCCGAACTTCCGTCCCGTATATATCCTGTATTTCCATATAAGATAAGTTTCCAATTCCTGATTGATAACGGAACGGGACGGGACGTGATGAAATGGAAATGGAAATTCTCGAAATTCCGAAAATTACTTTTAAGATAAATATAAATATTTAGTTATATATATTCTAGTACATATCTTATATAAAATAAAACCATATCTTACCTATATAATAATATGAATATATTACAATATATTACAAAATTTTACAAAAATGATGTTACAAGAAGAAGACTACTTTCTTTAAAATTTTATACGATTGACTTTTATTATGATTTACGATATTTATATGGCTTATTTCATATTTAGTTTATCTTAATTTAACTATGATTTGTTTTTAAAATTTTTAATTTATATGGATATTCTTTAATGTTTTTTCATAATTTAAAGTTTTAAATATATATGATATTATAATAAATAAAAAGGATACATTAAATAAACGTAAATTATAAGTTTTTTAAAATTGGAATTCCCTTTCTCATCCTGTCCATTCCTTTTCTATTCCAAATGTTAAATGAGAGATAAATGGGATGAGTTTTTGTATTTCCGAAATTTCCTGTTTCCGTCCCGTTCCCACAAATCTCGTCCCAAATTCCCGACCGCCCATCCTCAGATAAAATTATTACTATTTTAGCACCTGATGGAACATGATATGATGCAAATAAATTCCACCCGTCGTAAACTTGATAAACAAAAAAAGTTTCTGGAAAAAGTATTTTTGAAAAACAAATTCTTATAATAATTATTTTCAAAAATTTATATTAAAAGAATATCTCAAATATAAAGAAATAAAAGAAAATATTATAATTTACATACAACCAAATGCGGAGATTTTGTTTTTTTCTTCGGAATCTTTGATTTTTCAAAGAAAACGGTAGTAGAGAATTCTTGCATTCCTGCCACGTGTCGCTTTGCCGTAAGCCAGTCGTCACTTGAAGTAACCGCCTGTTGCTTTATTACAAAGGCGGTCCCAGGTCAACTCGCGCTTCTCTGCCTCCACTCAATTTGCTTATGGCAACTCAACACATACGCAAGCTCTCATCTATAGGTATCTTTATAGAGATGCTCAATACATCAAAATCGTGCCTTTTAAGGAAACTGTAGCTTGCAGGTTTACATATGTTTTTATTCAGAAACATATCCTTTTTCTAGATCTAATATTCCAATCCAATGTTTCCACAAATTTCTTCTTATAATCATTTCCTCCAGATCATCTCTTTTGTCTCTTTTTCCAGAAAAATTCATCAATAATTCTTGCTAACTTAATTTTTCTAACTAACACAAATATTCCAATGATATTGTTTCTATCGCTTTGTTCTATATAAAGCAATACCACAATTCTCATTATTACAATACAGAGATCTCATTGTTCTGTGTTTATGTTGTTGATCACAATGAGCTTCTTAGTGAAAGTTCTTGCCTTTGTGACATTACTTTCTTCAGTGTTTGTAATAAAAACAGAGTCAGCTCCTGCATCTGCTCTTATCACCAAAATTCCTGGCTTCAATGGAACTCTTCCTTCAAAACACTACTCCGGGTATAAAAGTTGACTTTTCTGGTCTTTGGTTTATGGTCATTTACAAACACTGTTTGATTATAAAGTTTGAAACACTGTTTGAAAATATTTGTAGATAATTCTGACAAAAGTCTCATCTTTCGATTTTGTACTTTCAAATTCTGTTTTTCTTTCTGGGTTCATTTACTAGTTTATATGTAATTCTTTGGTTTTGATTCTTAAGGTACGTGACAATTGATAAGGAGCATGGGAAAAACCTGTGGTATTACTTTATTGAATCAGAGATGAATCCTTCAAAAGATCCGGTCGTACTCTGGCTCAATGGTGGTCCAGGTTGTTCAAGCATGGATGGATTTGTGTACGAGCATGGTCCTTTCAATTTCCAACCAGCAAAGACAAACAATAGTCTCCCACTCTTGCATCTTAATCCTTATAGTTGGTCCAAAGTAAGTTTTTACCAGCATTGTATCGATTTTTCTTTTTTTCTTTCCCTAGTTGTAATCAATGTTTTGATGTACAATTTGTTTTCTTTCATCAGGTGTCTAATATCGTATACCTTGATTCACCTGTTGGTGTCGGATTCTCTTACTCAAAGAATGAATCTGATTACATAACTGGTGATACAAAAACAGCCGTTGACTCTCACGCGTTCCTTCTCAAGGTAAATCATAAGAAAATGTTTTTATTCAAAATTTAAAATAATTAAAATGATTCCATAAGAGATTCGTTTTTGATATAATGTTAGGTTGGTAAAAAAAACTACTATATTAATTTTAAGTACTGTAAAGTCTTTACACGATTTGAAATGTATGCTATTTAAATGAGAGGTATAAAAACCCGAGTTCACAATCTTTCCACTGAAAATTTTGATATTTCTATGAAGACTTTAGCATATACAAATGAATAATTTAGAATTTATATAAAGTAACTTAGGAAGGTAAAAAAATGATTTCAAATATTCAATCCAATATTAGAAGTATTTAAAAGAGTTCTTGAAACAAATAATTAATTAACAGTAGAATTATAAATAAAAAAACCTTTGAATAACCCACCTCTTAGTTTGTGAGTGTAATTCAGATCGCTAAATGCTTCTTTCGAATGATCTTCACCAGTGGTTCCAGATGTTTCCCGAGTTTCAATCTAATCCGTTTTACATCTCTGGAGAATCTTACGCCGGAGTTTATGTCCCAACTCTTAGTTCAGAAGTTGTCAAAGGTAACGTATCTTCTCCTTTCATGAACAAATCGAAGATATATACATCTTCTTGAGGTTTTTCCTCCATTTGTTTGGTTATGTGTAGGGAACAAAGAAGGTTTAAAGCCGACTCTTAATTTCAAGGTAACGACATAAAACCAGTCAAGATTCAGTTTTATGAATTCTTCTTTGGTTTCAGACATTGATTGAATGATCTGTTCTTGTTCTTGTACAGGGATATTTGGTTGGAAATGGAGTTGCAGATTCGATGTATGACGGAAACGCTCTTGTCCCGTTTGCACACGGGATGGGACTAATCTCTGATCAACTCTTTGAGGTTTCTTTAGTTTGCACACGGCTCGTTCCAGTTCTTGTTTTCTGGTTAATATATCTAACACTAAGAAACTTCGCAGAACGTTACAAAAGTTTGCAAAGGAAACTTCTATGAAGTAGATGGACTTGATTGCGAGGAACAGTTGGACAAAGTTTCAGCGGTAAATATAACTTTCGAAGACGTTAATAGAAAGACATTGAGAACATTGTGAGATCATAGTTTCATTTTCTTTTCCTCAGGATATTGACAGGTTGAACATATACAACATTCTTGAGCCATGTTACCACGGAACATCGCTATCAGCCTTTGACATAAGATCACTGCCTTCAAGTCTTCTTCAGTTAGGCAAAACCGAGAAACCGTTAGCTGTAAGAAAAAGAATGTTTGGTCGAGCATGGCCGGTCCGTGCGCCTGTTCGTCCAGGCTTTGTTCCAAGCTGGTCTCAACTCCTTGCTGACATCTCTGTTCCTTGCATCGTAAGTAAACCCTCTCTGTCTTACCACTTCAGAGTATAAGCTGAAAGAACCAACGTTTTATTTGCAGGATGATAGAGTTGCAACAGCTTGGTTAAACGATCCAGAGATCAGGAAAGCTATTCATGCTAAAGAGGTCTCAAACTCTGTTTAGATTCATATTGCTTTGTGTTATTAAAACATATCACTGATGTGTTGGAAGATTTTTTTACAGGAGAGCGAGATTGGAAGATGGGAACTCTGCTCTGGAAAACTCTCATTCGATCACGATGCCGGAAGTATGATCCCATTCCATAGAAACCTCACTCTAAGTGGATATAGAGCTCTCATTTACAGGTACTTCAAACAACACATATAGCAATGATTCACAAGCCTTTAGCCTTTGAAGAAAGTAATGAAACAAGCTTTGATTTTGAAGCGGTGATCACGATATGTGTGTTCCATTCACTGGCTCTGAAGCTTGGACATATTCTCTTGGATACAAGGTGATTGATGAATGGAGGGCATGGATATCAAATGATCAAGTCGCCGGGTAATTTTTACATTTGTCGTAGTAAAATTAAAATTGGTTAATTTGCTAAATAACCACACAAAAACATATTTAAAAAACTAACCAAAACTCCCCCAATGTAGCAAGATTCTCACTATTAGGTCTAAGTTTTTTGGTTACTTTCTAAATTTTTATTTTTGTTTTGGCTATTCAGCTAATTCTCCCGATTAAATTACGACTTTTTCTCGAGATCTTAATGATTTTTACAAATGATGCATATTTTTTCAGGTATACGCAAGGATATGCACACAATCTTACATTTTTAACCATCAAGGCAAGCATTGAATCACAATTCTCTACTCAAATTGGAGTAATGTTTTTGTTTTGTTTTCTGATGTTTTTATCATTCTGGTGGTAATTGCAGGGTGCAGGACATACGGTTCCTGAGTATAAACCACGTGAGGCTTTGGATTTCTATAGCCGATTTCTAGCAGGAAGCAAGATTTAAGAGAGCTCTCTTTTCAAAAATTAAGTACAGGAATAATTCAAAAAAAAAAAAAAAATTAAGTACAGGAAATGAAGTTAATGTAGATTGACTCGTTTTAATAAAAGAAAAGCATGTGTTATGCAGCTTGTGAATGATTGATTCTTCATGCTTCATTAAAAACATCATGTATTCCTCTTCTTCTCTAGCAGAATGCATGCCGTTTCTAGTTTCTACGTTTGAGATATTTGCCGTTCAAAAAATTGAAAGTCAAGTTGTGAGTGGAAGAGAGAAAAGTAGCCGAAACAAAAGTCTGGTTGATAAAAAGTACGGTAGTTGCATAACTTACATTACACTTTGGTCGGTTTAAACGTCACGTCATGTTAATTAGCATTTTTCTGAATATAGTTCAGTCTAGGCCTTTTTACTGTTTTGTTTTTATTATCCGAAAGTGTTAATAAATACACAAACTCGTAACCATAAAACTTTAGAAAACGACCTTTTTAATTGGTTTTAAACTTTAGAAAAAGGTTAAACCCATCTTTGTTCAATAATTAGTTTTGTAGTAATAACATGGTTTTGGAGTCCAACTCAGCTTAAGCTCTTCCGCTTATATATGTTTCGTCTGTGATCTTAATTACTTGTAGAAATGGTATTGATAGTTTAATATAGTTCAGTTTATGCGTTTTTTTTTCTCAATATCAGAAGGTTCTTTTATAGTTTAACGCGTAAACATAAATAATTACTCCTATTATGAGTAATTTTTTTTGATGATGTCTTTTATTTATCATTTCACATATAAGTATATAACATAAGTTTAAATCCATCATAGTTCGATTAGCATTTTTCTGAGTAATTAATTGAAAGCTTCATCGGCATAAGAGACTTGAAGCTTCTTCACCACTTTGCTCTTAGGTGACTCAGACATAGCAGAGGAATTGCAGATTTTTGGGAGCGGAGCCTTTCCTTTGTACGCTTTGCACACTCGGACAACAAAATCATCCATATTCTACATCAAAACACAAAACAAACAACATTTTTATTGATCATAAAAAAAAAATTTAAATAAATAAAGTCAGATTAGTAAAATGAAACAAGCTTTATACGTCATAGAGTGGTTTGCCGTTGACTGTGACCCATGGTACGTATTCATGTTGCGGCTTCAAACTTAAAGTCTGGTTTGCATAACCAAGTATGAGCTGAAACAATAAAAAGAAATTGGTTATAACTTATAGGATTTTATAAACTATACAATATACAGTTATTATTATTGATTTATTGTTTATGCATACTTACATTCTTAGAGAGTTCACCGGAGTAACAATCTTTGATGTCTTTCTCACCACCAGATCTCTTTAAACATGATGATTCCCAGTTGTTTGTGTCTTTTTCAACGCACCTTATGAACCAGTAGTGTATTTTCTGTTTGCGAAAAACCATCAATCAAATTAAATTTCTAACAATCATATTTTGCCACAATCCACATTCCACACACACAATGGTGGATAAAATATCATAAAATAAACCGCCAAAAACCTCTTGAATAGGAGGACCAAAACAAACCGGTAATTGACCCGGTTCATTAACAATTTTGAACATATTTTAAAATTATCTTGTTTAATTTTCGTTAGTTACGTACGTTTTATTCCATAAATAGTTAAAGAAACAAAATTATAAGTTTTTACAATTTAAAACTCTAAAAAATATAGGGAGGTAATGGAAAAGTTATATACCGGGTCGGGCCAAGTTCTTATGGCGCAAGCTTCAATGGCGTTTAGTTTGCATTCCTCTTCACCATGCTTCACAAAATTTCACAATTAATTAAAACAGAGTATATGATAAACATACAAATGATTACTATAATTCTTTCATATAATCAAATAAGAAAAAATTAATTAGATTATTAACAAGAAATAGGAGAACATATATTAATGGGAGATTACTAACATTAAAGAATACCAAAACATTGGGAAAATTGGCTTACTTTTAACATTAACATGTAAGAACCTCCTTTAATTTTAACCAAAAAAAGAAGAAGAAAAAAAAAACAACACAGAGCAAAAAGGAGGAGAGAAGAACCTGGCAAGTGACAGTCAGATCATCGGCCACACGAGCGTTACCGAATGGAACGAGCTTAAGATCGGTGATTGTGTGGAGATCGGAGTCAAAGACTTTGACTAGATCATCGGCTATGAAATCCTGACAAAAGGGACAAAGTGATTCGTAGTAGAGATTGAGCTTCACCTTTTCGGATTCTCCAGCCACATTGTTGTCTGAGAATGTGAACAGAAGGCAGGCTAAGAAGAAGAACACAAGCTTGTCTGAAGAAGAAGAAGCCATTGGAAAAAAGATATTCTTAGTAAAAAGTTTGAACTGAGTGGCTCATGATGAATCTCTTGTGGATGCATTTATAGATATTATTTTTACCGTTACTGTCACTTGTTTTATTTTTGAGTACTTGGTAACATTTTTCACGTGGGGTCTCGTTTTTGACTTATGTGTCCTTAGTGGATTAACCGATCACTCAAGAGTCAGTGTGAGTATTCGACCATATGTGTATGTATATTTATATATCTTAAATATTTAGTTTTATACGTCTGCTTAAAATATCTTAAAATCTTGCTAGTAAGTAATCATGATTACTTGGTATAACATTGTAATGAATAATATATAAAATAAAGTAATTTTGATAATAATAAGTTACAATAGCTATAGGTTCTATTCCCACGGTTCTACGTATCTGAGTTGGTCCAATTCTTGTGTGAGTAGATAAATACCAAATGCTAATAGATTTCTACCATTCGAGAGCATTCGACCATATGTATGTATATATAGATATTCTATATATCTTGAATAATTAGTTTTCTACGTCTACTTAAAATATCTTTAAAATTTCTTATTCATAACATAGTAATGAATAATATATAAAATAAAGTAATCTTGATAATAGTAAGGGTCCCAGATAATTAATTATCGAGTTCCAATAGCTATAGGTTCTACTCCTATGGTTCTACCTATCTAAGTTGGTCCGATGCATCTTTCGAATTGCAGTATCTGGTTAAACTCTCCAAACTTTAATATAGTTTTGTGAAACAATTAAACGAAGGTTTTGGAAAACAATTAAGCTTAAGTGGGTGTCTAGTTTGAACTGAGTATATGTATTTTCCCGTTAAATAATGCCATTAATTTTGAATAAAATCAGCTTTCCATTTCATCAAGTATATTCGTAAAAAAACAATACATTCAATTTTGAACTATAGTACAACGTCTCGGCTAATAATATAATCTCAAAACTTGTTACAAGATTTAACAAGTGGGAGCGTAACTCATTAATCAGTTTAATTTTTCAATATAATAGTGTTTAAAATTTTGCGTAAGTTCTGTCTTTTAAATTTATAATTTTGTAGGCCCTTTTAAGTTCTTTATTTATATACTTTTTTCAAATGCATGTCAATAAAATTATCAGTTTGTTTTACTTTCACCGTAAGGTATTGTGATACAATAAAATTATCAGTTTGTTTTACCCAAGGTTCGAGATTTCGCTACGCGCTATATGTACGGTCGATAGGGATTAGCGAGTTACCAATTACTCGGAAATTATTCGGGGATTACTCGGGGAGTAATTTTAAAACATTTTATTATAATTTTGTTTATAAATTCTTTTTGGTAAATAATATTGATAGAATAACATGATTTAATGATTAGAAAACTATTAAAAAATCATGAGAAGAATGTTCTAATGGTTTTTTTTTTCATTTTTCTACCACTCTAACTACTTCCTCTTCATCTTTTACATATTTTTAGTCAATTTTCCTTTTTATTTTGTTATTTAGAATAAAATATAACAAATTTGTCAAATTATTATCGATTTAAGTGATCTAAATTGACTTAGTTGTCATATTTATACGTCTTTTGTTTTCAATTATATGGTTTAGACGGAGAAAACACGAGTCACTGTATAATATAGCCGTATAACTCAACTCGCCATGCTCCATCACTCCCTAGCGTATTCTCGGACGTATACTCGGCTAGGCGGGCGAGTTTTCGAACAAGGGTTTTACCCAAACAAAGTCTTGCAAGATTTACTATTTTCTAGGTACCAAGCTAACTCTGAAAAACGATATCAACAACATAAGTCGAAGGATTAGTTTCACCGCATAATTTTCGGTTTTGTGCCACAATATTCCGAGTGAAAATTGTACTAGTCCAAGCCATATATTTGATATGACCGATGCTGACTTCGTACTAAATGAAACTAGTTGACTTTTTTAGTAGATAATATTATGTTTTTACAAATTTTAAACCGGTTTGTCCAAAGAAAGATGTTTAGCTATGATACACTATAAGAAAGAGGCGTGTTTAGTGTAACATCCGGATTTCTGGTATATATGGAAACATATATGAGAGAGGTTAAAAGAATTGATTTGGTTACCTCTGTCACCAAAGTGCACTTACCTTTTCGGTTAACCGTCCAGAAAGAACTTCAGAGTTAAGCGTGCTTGAGCTGGAGTAGTGGAAGGAAGGGTGACCTACCGGGAAGTCATTTGCAGTACCGTGTGAGTTTGGAAAAAACACGGAGAACGATCATGTGGTGATTGCAGGGACAGTATATCATGAAATTCGAGCCTCCCGAATAATGCACCAACTGTCGGACAGAGGTGCGGCCCACGAGCCCGACAGAGGGATGGGTGACTCACCGGTAGGGGCGGCTGGGGCGTTATAAGTGGTATCAGAGCTGGTTAGCCATCCCAGTGCTGACCTGGGAGGCGTTCTGGGACTTGTTGTGGTGTGCAACGAAGACGTTGCATTCTGAGTGGGGGTGAATTGTAACATCCCGATTTCTGGTATATATGGAAACGTATATGGGAGAGGTTAAAAGAATTTATTTGGCTAACTATGTCACCAAAGTGCACTTACCTTTTCGGTTAACCGTCCAGAAAGAACTCCAGAGTTAAGCGTGCTTGAGCTGGAGTAGTGGAAGGATGGGTGACCCGCCGGGAAGTCATTCGCGGTACCGTGTGAGTTAGGAAAAAACACGGGGAACGGTCATGTGGTGATTGCAGGGACAGTATATCATGACTTTCGAGTCTCCCGAATAACGCACCGACCGTCGGACAGAGGTGGGGCCCACGAGCCCGACAGAGGGATGGGTGACTCACCGGTAGGGACGGTTGGGACGTTATATTTAGCGCCAAAAATTCCGACAGAAGATGTCGACGGAATTTAGCGACGTTGTTCGGAGAGAAGGGGGAGAAGAAGGGGTGGATACTGTTGAGACGTCGGAATGTGTCTGCAAAAACCGACGAGTGATGGTCGCCTAAAAATCATCGGGAATTTGTTTTCGGAAAATAATCAGAAAAAGTTCAGTTTCCGACCATGTCGTTGAACTCGGAATCTTGTTTGAAATTGTTATCGGGTTTTTCTCAGCACGTCTGAGTTCCGACGTTCTGGTTATTTGTCGTAAAGGTATACGCGATTCCGATAGTGAACCAGATCGGAAATGTCATCGGTAAGACTACATTCGAAATTTGACAGATTGTGGCCGGAAAAATCCTAAAAATCCGGTTATAACGGCTGCAATTGACAATTCGGATGGACAAGTAAAAAACCAAACCAGAGCAAATGCCACATGCGTTGCTGTTTGACCGAAACTCGTAATTGTTAAAACTGAAGACAATTGAGTAACAATTAACAACATATATATATATATATATATATATATATATATAAGTGACTGAAGAGTACAAATTGACAGCATAAGAGCTGTCACAGAAGGTTACATCCGAAAAAGGAATTTAAAGTCTCCGAAGTCGAGAGATACATAATCAAAAACCGATTATAGATATTAAGTTATAAGGAACGAATGCGTTAAACAAAAACCAACTACAAAAGACGAAAACATTATGTTCCTTCTGCCATATGCTTCCCGTGAGGTTCCATATGCAGGTACCCATCCAAATTGTCCCCTGAAACCATCATCGAGACAGAAAACAAAAGCAGTCACACAACCGGTTAATTTGAAGTGTTAACAGAATGAGAAAGCTTACTCATTATACGATCTCGGATGCGCTGAAGTCGAGCCATTGCCTCGTCAATGTCAGCAATGGAGGAAGATCTGCTACACTGCTCGGACTTGACATCATCATCAGAGGAATATCCAGTGCTGAGAGATATCGGGGGGTCCCCTTCGCCGTCAGAACCTTTACCTGCCTTGGGATCAAGCGTGACAATGTTCGGGTTGCGAGAGAGACTACCATCTTTAGGTGTGAGGTTGATTGAACGCTGGAATGTGAGCACTTGATAGATGAGATTTTGGAATATGATTTTGCATGCAGCTTTTGGTGTCTTCGCCATGTTCATTATCTGGTCATACACAAGCTGTCCGAAATTGAATTTCTTCTCTTACAAGACCACGAACAAAATGCGCAACCTATCCTCCACAAATGTGGACTTATTAGTAGTTGGAATCCAATTAGCACAACAGATTTTGTACAAAACCTAGTTGGTCGCTGTAAGGTGCTTGGATTGTACTCCTTTCCATGTTGACTTCCTCTCACCGGTTAGGGCTTTGATAGTTTCACTTAGATCTTCACACTTCCAGTCGCAAAACATATGATTATCCGGAATCATATACATTTGATTAACAAAAGCTGGAGAGAATTCAAAGAGCTGACCCCGGATCATGACAAGATTAGTACCATCCCTAACTTCAACATTGCCTAGATTTTCCACGAACTCTCTAACCACATTCTGATTATAGGGGGTCGCATGCAAGACAGAATAGATCAAACCTGAAAATGGTTGAGGAATGACCGCCGCTTCAATGACTGATACCTACGGCTGGTGTCACGAGTGGGATGAGTCTCGTTGAACCATGGGGTTCTTTGAGCAGTCAGCTCCGGATACAACTCAGCTCGATCTGCGTGCCTCTGCTGGGTTTCTTCATAGTACGCTTCCATGTCGAAGAATTATTGCTCGCCAGCTACCATCCACAGTTGCGGAACCACTGGAGTATCGTCTGCATGGTCGGGGTCATCTTCTTTCCATTTCAGTAGTATTGGTGCTTCGACCACCTGCAGGGCAACCGGTGGAGAGGCTGACATCGAATCGGTGTCAGAACGGATGACTCTTCGTCTTCTCTTTGGTGTATTACTCTGGGTCAGATCGACTGGATTCGTTGGAGTTGGATTTGCTGGGCTCGCCCTCCTTCTTGGGGAAGGTTGAATCGACTCCAGCATTTTGTTCAGAGTGTTTGATCAAGTAGCCCTCTGGGAAGTTGACATCACTTAGAAACAGTTAACAGAGAGACATTTTGTGTTCCACTACCGTCCCCATGTGTTACCCTTTTAACGTAGGAAGGAAATGAACCTTCGGTAAATAGTGTCTTACTGTATATGTTTGAGGGCTTCAACGGCCCACCTTCAATTGTGCAACTGCTGACACCCATAAGGCCCAAAGGAAAGAGATAAAACATAAGGTGTTTTGTCGGAATGTGTTAAGTTGGTTAGAAATACAGTTGGGTGAAGTATTGGTGAACCGAGAATTAAAATAAGTCATTTAAGAACCGGTATTTGGGTCGTAATAACAGAGTACATGTATGTGAGAGAAGTGTTAAACAGAAACAGAATCCTCTGTGGCTCAATCATATATGTTCTTCTCTTCCTCTATTCATGTGATGGCGCATCACAATTTCTACACAACTCGAAGCTGGATGTATGATCGAGTAGACACTGTTACGAGAGAAATCAAGAACGATTTTAAGGATGGGATTAGGGACTTCATGGAGTTTGCCACAAATATAGAGATTGCGAGGCAAGAAGGTAAAATCTCATGTCCTTGTATAAACTTGCGGGAATGGGAAGTTCATAGCAATCGAAACCGTATGGAGGCATGTGTTTTTAAATGATTCACACCTGGTTACTATGTTTGGTTCTCGAATGGAGAAGATGTTGGAACAATGGCTGGTCCTAGCAATCACAACTCGGCTGCGATGGGAGGGTCAGAAGGTATGGGGTATCTACAAATGAATGTAATCATCCTCATACAGACAAAGATAGGGTGGTTGACATGGTAAAAGATGGCTTACACCATAGCATGTTTAGTCCCACACTTGGTGAGGAACCGAGCTTCGCTGCAAAGAGGTTTTATGAAATGTTACAAGCGGCCCGGACTCCTATTTATGCGGGATGCAAAGATGGACAGTCCCCTTTGTCAGTTGCTTCAAGGTTTCTCAGCATTAAGACTGAATGGAATCTTTCTGAGGATTGTGTGTATGCAATTTCCGATTTAGCAAAAGAGTATATGCCAGGAGATAACAATGCTCCGGAGTCATACAATGCAATTCAGAAGTTGGTGGCTGGACTTGGGTTGCCGTTTCAAATTATAGACGTGAAGCTAATTGCATGATTTTCTGGAAGGGTGATGCACAGTTGGAAAGTTGTAAGTTTTGTGGAAAACCACGATATAAGGATGTGGCTATGAAAACAAAAATTCTGTTCAAATGAATGTGGTACTTGCCACTCACGGATAGGCTAAGAAGGATGTACCAATCGGAACGGACCGCTGCTGCCATGAGATGGCACGTAGAACATGAGTTTAATGGTGAGATTTGTCATCCTTTTGATGCAGAAGCATGGAAGCATTTCCGTAGCATTCATCCCGATTTTGCATGTGAAAGCAGAAATGTTTACCTCGGACTATGCACAGATGGTTTCAATCCGTTTGGAAAGTCTGGGCGGAAATATTCTTTGTGGCCAGTCATTGTGACACCGTATAACCTACTACCATCTCTTTGCATGAAGCGGGAATTCCTGTTTCTTACAGTTCTTGTTCCGGGCCCAGATCATCCAAGAAGGGCAATAGATGTTTTCCTTCAGCCATTGATTGAAGAGTTGAAGATGTTATGGTATGAAGGTGCCCAAGCTTACGATGTCTCCACGAAGACAAATTTCATCATGCATGCCATGTTGATGTGGACATCAGCGACTTCCCGGCTTATGGTATGTTATCCGGTTGGACCAAGCATGGTAGACTATCCTGTCCTTATTATCAAGATAGTACAGACGCATTTCAGCTCAAATATGGGAAGAAATCTAGTTGGTTTGATTGTCATTGTAGATTCTTGCCTATGAATAATCCGTACAGGCGTAGCACAACTTTGTTTCGGACACATGTAAGACACAATGAAGGACCCCCGGAGCAGAGTAATGGGTCGGACCTACTTAGACAATTAAGGGACTTCGACTTAGATCGCACCATTGATTGTGGTGGCAATGGCCATGACCCAGTTGGGGGTTATGGGGAGTTCCACAATTGGCATAAGAAGAGTATTTTCTGGGAGTTACCGTATTGGGAAACTCATCTTCTTAGGCACAATTTGGACGTAATGCACGTTGAAAAAATGTGTTCGACAACATTATGAATACAGTCTTGAATGTGCAAGGGGAAACAAAGGATAACTTGAATACGCGTTTGGATTTACTGGGGATTTATTCACGCCAACACTTACATTTGCAAATTAATAAAGCTCCTGTTCCGATTTACAGGTTGAATGCTGAAGCAAAGGCAGCGTTTCAGTGGGTAGTTGACGATGTGAAGTTCCCGGATGGATATTCTTCGCATCTCAGTAATTGTATTGATGACCATGCGGGTAGATTTTACGGTATGAAGGGCCATGATTGTCACGTCTTCATGCAACATTTACTTCCATTTGTATTTGCAAAACTGTTACATAAAAATGTGCACGAGGCCATTGCAGGTACCAAACATCTTCGCATAAAAAAATGTTTCCTCTGTTTACAAGCATTATGATTTATCTTTCCTCTGTTTTAATTAACGCTGTCCACTCCACAGGAATTGGTTCTTTCTTTCGAGACCTTTGTTCGAGGACTCTCACCTCAAACGGTTTAAATATCCTCACACAAAACATTCTTGTACTGCTTAGTAACATGAAGAAAAAATTTCCACCTTCCTTTTTTGACGTAATGGAACATCTCCCTATACATTTGCCCCGGGAAGCAGCACTTGGCGGTCCAGTGCAGTATCATTGGATGTATCCGTTTGAAAGATTTATGTTTCATTTGAAGGAAAAAAGTAAAGAACCTTAGCAAGGTCGAAAGTTATAACGTAGCACAGAGCATAAATGAGGAGACATCATACTTCTCGTCATTCTATTTTGATTTACATGTGCAGACAAAGCTACACAAACCTGGAAGATTTGATGATGGGGTGAGAAACAGGTATATGCTAGATATGTTCCGAACATGTTCTCGGAAACTTGGAGACTTAGCGGGAAAAAGAAACAGGTTTGGTTAATAGAGAAAGAATTTGATCACATCCACAATTATATACTGCGTAACTGCGGGGATATACTACAGTTTAAAAAGTAATTACTCATGCCACTCTGTTACATTCATGTTAACACATATCAACTTACTTTACAAATACGTAACAGTTTATGTGGCCAACGATGCCACCGTATCCGAGACGGCTATGGAGGAAAAAAAAACAGAATTCTTCGCCAAGTGCCTAAAATATTATGTAAGGGATCAAGTGTTATAAAATATAGTAGTAACATAAAGTGTGTAATAGCTCACTTATGTACAGAACGAAGACAAAAAGTTAGAATATACATTCTACCCTGAACAGAAGATCGAACAAATGTTAGAATAGATCGACATGTATTCTATCGAAGTTAAAACATATACAAAAGTGTATAATATGTATTCTAACCAAGTCAGAACATAGGCAAAGCTTCAGAATATATAGTCAATCGAATGACAGAATGTAGAACAAATGATAGAATAGAACCGATCCATTCTATGCCACCGTAGAATCTTTAGAAAAACTAGAACCTACATTCTAGACAAAGTAGAACTATGACTAATACATAGAATGTATATTCTAACCTAAAACCGAAAATATTTTTAATAAATCCATTATTTACAAAATTTATATAAAAAAATATTTATTGAATCTTATCTTTCCTTTTCTATATTTTCGGATTTTTTTTTATATTTTAGAATTTATTTTTATGTATTTTCGAAAATTAAATTAAGGGCAATAAAGTCCAATGTTGCTCAAAAAAAGAAAAGCATAATGAGACAATTTGGTTTTCAATCTTCCAAAATAAAATCATGCAGATTGAATTGTAAATAAAATGGTAAATGTAATTAAATAATTTAGTACATCAATTATTTTTATAAATCATAAAATCAAATTTAGGTAAACATAAAAAAAAAATAACGATATTGTGGAGCATATTTCAAATAACAAAACAATAAAAACTTGCATAAAAATTCAAAGTTAGTACTAATACATTTCTAATTTAATAAATGTAAATTATTGACTTGGAAAAGGTAGATTTATTAAACAATTATAATAATAAACTTTTTAAAAATCGATAAAATTATCATCCGCTCAAAAAACATATTAAAACTATATAGTATATTTATTAAAAAAAGTAGACTGTTAAATATTAAATTTCCAAATTTATAAATACACATTATTCAAAAAGTAAGCACAAAACAAAGATTTCCGACTTCAAAGACGGACCAGAACAAAATTATATGTAATAAATTATAAAATCAAGTGATAAATGTAATTAAATAATAGAGTATATTAATTATTTTATAAATCATAAATTCAATTTTTGGTTAATATACATAACACAAAACAAGATAAATAATTATATTTTTGAATATATTTTAATCAAAAAAAATAACAACGTGGATAAAAAAATAAAGCTTAATATTAATAATTTTATTAATTATAAGATGTAGATATTAAAATTTAAAAATTAGGTCGACATTTTTAAAAAAATTATAAAATTAGGATTGATGTCTTAGTATTTGTGATTTTTCATGGGTTGTGATAAAACAAATTACTTAATTTTGATAATAATTTATTAAAAATATTAGTTTGAAATTTCAATAGGACAGATTAATCCATTTCGATAATAATTTTTGAAAATAAATACCAACCACTAAAAATGTCAAGAAGATTGGTTAATCCATTAAAATTACAAAACAATTCAAAACGAATTTGACTAATCAAATGAACGAATTATTTTATTTGACTATATATATATATATATAAATTTAAGTTTTGATTTTGAAAACATTAAAATAAACATAAATTATTCAATATATATATATATATATATATATATTGTTCTGGAAAATATACCAATAAGATTAAAATTATATCACATCCTTTTTAGAACAATTATTTTGTCAAAAAAATTAAGCATACAATATTATTTCAAAGTCATAGTCCCGAAGCACGGGTCCGGATCTAGTATAGTCTTAAAATATCTACATGAAACATGTTTTTTGGTAGAAAATATAGCGTTTTGGGACTCGAGTTGAATCAAAAACAGAAATAACCAAAAGAGAAGTGTGATTGGTGAATTACCAGTTACATTACAGTATTACACTTCGTCGGTTTAGAGCCTTAGAGGTCATATTTTACTTGTATCAATGGTTCTTAACATAGTTTAGTTTATGCAGTTTTAATTTTATTTTGTATAAAAAAAACCCGAGAGTTCATATATCAACGTGTAAACAGAAAATGTTTAGAAATCATTTTTATTAATCATTCCACTTACAACATAAGCTTAAACCTATCTTAGTTCAATAAGTACTTTTCTTGTTAATTATAAGCTTCATCGGCATAGGAGATTTGAATCCTCAACACTTTCTTCTTTGCCGATGCAGAGGAATTGCAGAGTTGTGGGAGAGAAGCATTTCCTTTGTACGCTTTGCACACTCGTGCCACAAAATCATCATAATTCTGCATCCCCACAAACCAGAACAAGCATATTAACTGATTATTACAAAATCTGAATAAATGAAGTCAGAGTTTATAAGAAATCAAGAATCATACATCATATAGTGGTTTTCCGTTCACTGTGACCCATGGTACATATTTTTTCTTCGGCTTCAAATTTAAAGTCTGGTTTGCATATCCAAGTATGAGCTGGAATTAAAAAAGAAAAAATATATGGTTATATGACAATTATACAACATATGTGTATATCAAGGTTGTTTAATGCATACTTACATTTTTAGAGAGGTCACTGGAGTAACAATCTCTGATGGCTTTCTCACCACCATATGTCTTAAAACATGATGATTCCCAGTTTTTCGTGTGCTTTTCAACGCACCTTATGAACCAGTAGTGCATTTTCTGCATTCCAAAATCATCACATTTTTCAAATTCAGACCACTATTTGCCTAAAGGTTCCAAAAAATAAAAAATAACAATAATAAAATGTTATTACAGTAGATAATATAAAAGTAAGTGCATTTATTAGTTATATTACCGGATCGGGCCAAGTTCTTATGGCGCAAGCTTCAATGGCATTAAGTTTGCATTCCTCTTCACCATGCTTCACAAATCACAAAAAATCATAATTAATTTAAACATTAGGAGAGATTAAAATGCTTTACTAACTACTTTAAAGAGTAATGCTGAATAGCATCTTTAAGAGTAATACTGAAGAATCTTGTAAAACATTAGTATTGGGAAAGAATGATTATATAGAATGAAAGAGTCTCTTTTAAACAAAGAAAAAGGAAAAAAAAGGGAAAATGATAAAATAAAGCTAAACAATAAACAAGTTGAAAAGAACCTGGCAAGTGACAGTCAGGTTATCGGAGACTTTTGCGTTACCGAATGGAACGAGCTTGAGATCGGTGATTTGGTGGAGATCGGACTCAAAGAGTTTCACTAGATCATCGGTTATAAATTTCTGACAATATGGACAAAGTGATTCGTAGTAAAGATTAAGTTTCACTTTGTCGGATTCTCCAGCCACAAGATTGGTTGAGAATATGAACAGGAGAAGGAAAGCTAAGAAGAAGAAGACAAGCTTGCTCAAGGAAGAAGAAGAATAAGCCATTTGTTAAAGGTGCTCTCTCTGACTCTCTCTAAAGATTTTGAATTGAGTGTGGCTTATGATGAATGCCTTGTGTTTGCATTTATAGATAGTTTCATGTTACCGTTAATTAACTGATATTGAATTTTTTTTTGTTGGTAAAAACGTTTTTAATACTTCGGAAACATTTTTCACACGAAGTTTCCCTTATTATTATTATTATTTTTTTTTGGTTTGGTTTGACCTGTGGTCCAATAAGTCACCTAGATTTAAGAGTTAAGAGTTGGAGTGAGTAGATGTATCTTGAGTATTTATTTTATAAAATTCCTCATCATGTCTAATTATTAAAGATTAAATTCTACGCCTACTTAAAATATTAATATACATATATATATATTCCCACTAAAGATTATACCATTATTTGAAAAACTGGTATACCTGATAATAAATACAATTTAATTATATTAATATAATATTTTAAAGTTAGTATTAATAATAAGAATGATGAGGAATAATGTACTGACACATGTAAAAAAATAATATTTTTAAGATAATTGTTTTTACAATAATTACTTCATAAAAATTGTTATTGTTTATGATTATATATTATGAGATTTATTTTTAATGTAAAACTATATTTCAGTTTTAAAATGTACAAAATTTAGTTATTGTATATGATTCATTAAAATTATTTATTTGTAATCAATAATTGTATCTAATTTAATATAATATTTGAAAACAATTTTTATAATCTTTCCATTTAAAAAGAATTGACTCTCGAAATTTATGAATAATCAAAATCAATTTTGAGTTTTATTAATTATTGTAATAGATTTCTCAATTGCATCTTTAAAAATTATAATTTATTGATAAGTTAACACATGTTTTAATTTGAAATCATAATATATATTTCATAATTGTGGTAGTTATCAATTTTAATTTTAAATATTTTGTTTGTATCTGTATATCATATATGAAAATTTGAATCTAATATAAAATATGATGCTCTTGATAATAATAACAAATGGCCTTAGTAACAAACTAAAGTTACATTAGCTGTACAATCCTAGCATGTGATTAGATCAAGTGTGGTCCACTAACATTATAAATGGTCATATGATAGTCAGTTGTGACTTGTGAGTAAACAATTTATAAATTAATAATTCAATTAGCTAATAAATTTATTCAGTTTTAAAGTATGTTTTATTCAAATAATTTTATTTCTAGACTAATAACTTTCTAAATTTATAAAAGAACAAATTAGCTATATTGACCAATTTCAAAATATTATATAATGTGAGGAAGTTCCTCTACAAAAGAAGTGAGAAATGATCAAATAATTTCAAAATATCAATGCAATCTTTATACTTAAAAGAAGATTAAGAAAATTAACACCACATATAAAACACAAATATTATGCAAATTAATGGGAGATGTAAGGCAAGACAGTCGGACCAGATCTAAGGTAGATTTTTAAAGGCAAACATTGCGATACATCTAAATAAGATGAAATTAAATCATCTCGTTTTTCTTTTTCTTTGAGTAATATATGTTGTCTTCAGTTGTGTACATTTAATTTTCTTTATGAGTTAAAGACTAAAATTTAAGCAAATTAATGATACATCGAAGCAATTGCAAACTAATTGAATTTTCACACTGAAGCAATTGCAAACTAGTTGAGTTCACAACATAAATCGGGAGACTCAATAACATTAGAGGTTTGTCGCTAAGCAATTTCTCAAATACGTGATCAGGCAGAATATAAGCAATATCGATTGCATGCATCTATATAACCATGTTGTAATATTTATAAACCATGCGGAAAAACACTTCATACATATTTTATTTGTTCTTAAACCACAAAAGCTTCCCTCATTCATTTGCATTAACGAGGAAACTTTAGCCTGTATTATCCATCTAAAATTATCCAACATCAGAAAACAAATGCAACATTATCTCCAGAATGAAATTGTTAGACATTTCTCCATTTGTCCACACGAGTATGAACTCTTGCTTACGACCCATTTGAAAAACTGGAAGGGGCATCTATTCGTGGGCATTCCTTCCCCCAGGGAGATTAGTCTCGGTTTAGACCGGGAATTTCCCCTGAGGTATCAAAAAATAAAATAAAAAAATATCTCCAAAACATATAATTTTGATACCCAAATATATGTAAAAACAAAAATTAAATAGAAGAAATGGTCTAAAATAATCTCTCATAAGGAGAATGTTAATGTTTTTCAGACTTTTCTCTCTCCTCTCGCTCTCACCAGGAAAAGAAGAAGAAGATTGCAGATTTCCTCCTACCGGCATATGGAGGCTCTCGCAGCTCCAATGTTGGTTGGGTTTAGTGTCCTTGCTTTAGTTTTGCTGGTTTTTCCTTGCGTTTTTCAGTTCTTTTGGTGTTGGAAGGAATTTTGATTTGAGTTTTAGATATAAGTTCTGGATTTTGGATCATGTTTTTTTGATTCCTCCCTTTGCAAGAGTTGTGATTTCATCGGTTGTGGTGGTCTTGTGTGGGTTGGTGAGCGTTCGTCTCTGATTTGTCTTCTCTCAGTAGTGATGGTGAGTTTGCCTGCGGTGGTGTCTGGCGGCTTTCTATTCACAGTTTCTGTTTGTGCCCTTGAGTTGTTGGTGTGTGTTGCGGTCAATTCCGGTTATGCTTCAGTTGGTGGCTCGGGTTTCGGGTGGAGGGCTGGGCTTCTTGGTTTCGCTAGCGCCTGATTAACTGATCGGTAAGGTCTTTTGAGGGTGCGGCATAGCTGCTTTCGCTTCGATTCCTCTTAGCTTTCTGCGGCTCTAACCCTAGGCTTGGTTCTTCATGGTGCTTCATTCTTGGATCCGTGGAGTTTTGAGATTCTGTTCCTTGTCTAGCGGTTTGATCCTTGTACCGGTTTTGTTCTCGCCTCCCTCTGCTCTTGTCGCTTTTGAGTGGCGTTTCTCGTTGTGATGCTCTCTGATTTATGTAAAAAGTTGTCTTTTGTGACTTGCCTGTTTACCAGCAACAGTTTGCCGCATAGGGGGTATTCGAATTCTGTCTTGCTCTCTTGTTGCTGAAGAGTTGAGCTCGGGGCAGTCTTACCTCACCCAACCTTTGATGTTGGTGTCACTCTTCGTTGGTTTTTCTTCAAGTTTGTCAAGCATATTGCGTTTGTTCGATTCTTTTTGGAGGTTTACCCGTGCCTTAGGTTCCAGCTGGTGTATGGGGTTGTTTTTCATTTGGCAACTGTTTTACATTTTCTAAATAGGGTTGCAGTCGTTTATGTTGTTGTATGCTTCCCTGTTTGTAGGGCTTTTCACCCTTGTATGAGTTTTAGCTTCCCTTGTTTGGGCTTCTGACCACGATATCTTTTCGTGTTCGTTATCGGATTAAGATAGTCGTCTTTGTATCCTTCCCAGTTGGTTTAATATAATTCCAGATGAAAAAAAAAGAATGTTAATGTTTTAGGAAGACCCCTCATAAGGAAAGTGTTAGAAATGACCCATCGTTTTCAAAATACCAACACTACCCTTATTACGACAGAGTAGCGGCAGACTAAAATATTCATATTTAGCATAGATAAGTAGAATAACAACAGACATATTATGCAGAGTAACAACAGATCTAAGCAGGCGATATTTTTTTTCTTACATTCTCCCACTTGGTCGTTAGTATAGTTCTTGTACAGTTTTCAATTGGAATCATAAGGCCGGCATGATGTTATATTTTCATTTGGTCTTTCATAAGTGTCTTAACTAATCTAGTAATCGATGAGAGTCATGGCGGTCACCCATTATTTTGCAACATGATTCCTTCCATGTACTACTACATCGATTACTTTCATAGCTAGACCATAATCATAAGTAGGAGTTATCGTAATGGTCTCTTTTATGTCTTTTTCTAAAGACTTATTCTGTTATCAATAATTCCAACTAACATATTGTGTGCACACATTGGAAACAGAATATGCATAAGATGTAAAAGTCATAAGAGAGCTCTTATAAATGTCAAACATAGGCTAATACATAACCAGACAACATAATTAAGTGCTATCCTCCAGACCCATACTTTCAGCATGCTTCATAAATGTCTTTGGAGGTAAAGCTTTCGTAAATATGTCTGCGACCATTAGCTCAGTGCCTATGTGTTCAATGACAAACTTTTCTCTTTTAACATATTGCTTTAATGATAGATATTTGAGCTCCATATGTTTCGCCCCTTTAGATATCCTATCATGCTTCGAGAAGAAGATTGCGGTTTGATTGTCACAATAAAGAGTTAGGGGTTTGTCAATGAAGTTCAAAACCCCAAACTCTGACACGAAGTTCCGCAACCAAGTTCCTTGGATAGAAGCCTCATAACATGCAACATACTCAGCTTCCATGGTGGATGTATAAATCAAATCTGACTTTTGGCTTTTCCATGATATGGCACCTCCGCAAAGGAAGTACACATAACCGAGAGTACAGTGCCTAGAATCTTCACATCCACCGAAATCTGAGTCTGAAAATCCAACTATCTGTGGATGTGTTGATTTTCGATATGTTAGCATGTAGTTTCTTGTTCCCTGTAGATATCTTAAAACTTTCTTCGCAGCTTTCCAATGAGCAAGTCCTGGGTCACTCTGAAATCTACCCAACATCCCGACTGCATGGCTTATATCAGGCCGAGTACAGACTTGTGCATACATCAAACTTCCCACAAGAGATGCATAAGGGAACTTTTGCATTTCATTACGTTCCATTTCATTCTGCGGACATTGTTTTAGGCTAAGTTTATCACCCTTTTGCATAGGAACATTGTTAGAAGAACACATCATCATACCAAATCTCTCAAGAATTCGATCAATATATGCTTTCTGAGACAATCCTAAAATTCCGAGTGATCTATCACGGAATATTTCAATTCCTATCACATAGGATGCCTCACCTATATCTTTCATATCGAAGTTCTTTGAGAGATAGCTCTTAGTCTCACATAATAAACCAAGATCACTGCTGGCTAATAGAATGTCATCGACATACAATACCAAAAATATGAACTTACTCCCACTGATCTTGAGGTATATACATGGATCTACAATGTTTTCTTTGAAACCGAATTTCATAATGGTTTCATCAAACTTAAGATACCATTGCCTCGAAGCTTGTTTCAGTCCATATATTGATTTCTTTAGTTTGCAGACCATGTTTTCCTGACCTTCGATTATAAATCCTTCAGGTTGACGCATATAGACTTCTTCTTGCAAGTCTCCATTAAGAAAGGCAGTTTTCACATCCATTTGATGTAGCTCAAGATCATACTGAGCTACTAATGCTAAGATAATTCTGAGAGAGTCTTTTCTAGACACAGGTGAAAAAGTCTCACTATAATCGATGTCTTCCTTCTGATTAAACCCCTTGGCTACAAGTCTAGCTTTATATCGTTCAATATTGCCATTACAATCGAGTTTGGTCTTAAAGATCCACTTACACCCGATTACTTTGTGTCCTTCAGGCAATGGAACGATGTCCCAAACTTCATTCTTAACCATTGAGTCTATTTCATCTTTACTGGCATCAATCCATTTATCAGAATTAACATCTTTCATAGCTTGTGAAAAAGAAACGGATCTTTAATATTCCATTCTCCAGATTCTACTTGATAAATCATGTAGTCATCAGAAATAGCAGATCTTCTCGTACGAGTTGATCTTCTTAATGCTGGTTCTTCTTGTACTTCATGATTATCATTGGCGGTACATTCATTATGGAGTGTGTGACCATTCAATGCATTTTCCTCATTGTTTAACGGTTCAACAATGGGAGCATTTCCAACATTCGGAACTAAGGGTAAAGGGATATTTATCCCAATTTCCTGAATGGTCACATCTTGAACTTTATCACTCCCACTAATCTCGCCATTCTCATGGAACCTTGCATTACCAGTTTCTACAATTCTCGTACTATGAGTCGGACAATAAAACCTATATCCTTTAGATTTCTCAGGGTAACCTATAAAGAAACCACTGATCGTTCTGAAATCTAATTTCTTTTCATGCGGATTGTATATTCTCACTTCAGCTGGACATCCCCAAACTCGGAGATGTGACAGACTGGGTTTCCAGCCTTTCCACAGTTCAAAGGGTGTCTTTGGAACTGCTTTGCTTGGAACCCGATTCAAGATATATACTGCAGTACGTAATGCATCCATCCACAAAGATACAGGTAAGTCAGCATGACTCATCATGGATCTTACCATTTCCATGTACGTACGATTACGCCTTTCAGCTACACCATTCTGCCATGGAGAACCAGGCGTTGTGTACTGCGCAACGATTCCTAATTTTTGGAGGAGTTTGGCAAAAGGTCCAGGATGTTGTCCTGTTTCATCATACCTGCCAAAAAATTCACCACCTCTATCTGACCTAATGATTTTCACTTTTCTATCTAATTGCCTCTCTACTTCTGTAATGTACATTTGTACAACATCCACAGATTGAGATTTCTCATGCAACAGATATAAATAACAATAACGTGAATAATCATCGATAAAAGTAATAAAATATTTTTCACCTCCAAAAGTTGGAACGTCAAAAGGTCCACAAATATCTGTATGCACTATTTCAAGAAGCTGTGTACTTCTTGTGGCTCCTTTCTTGGTGTGCTTAGTTTGCTTACCCTTAATGCAATCTATACACGTCTTAATATTGGTAAAATCAAGGTTCGGAATGACTCCATCTTTTACCAATCTTTTGATTCTTTCATGGGAAATGTGTCCCAATCTTTTATGCCACGAGAAATACGTATTGATGTAGAAACTGTACAGGGTAGACTAGTAATTTGTTAATCCCTAATTGAGACTCAGCTCTCTCAATATAAATATGTAAATCACTCATCTAATGAAGTTAAGTTCCACTTGTATATGGTATCAGAGCTAAAACGATACCTTTGAAACCTAAATTTTTTTTTTTTTTTTAAGCCGCCTCCTCCTCTTCTTTCGTCTTCTTGCATCTGTCTCATTCTGTCTCTTCTTTCCTCTGTCTCTTCTTTCCTCTGACTTCCTCTGTTCTTCCGATGTCTCCAAACACCAATACTACCCACGAATCAATCCCAGTTTCTGACAAAAAAACTCTCCTTCACGTGAATATGTCGAACGTGACGAAGCTTACCTCCACCAACTTCATGATGTGGAGTCGACAGATCAAATCCCTTCTCACAGGGTATGACCTTGCCCAGTACTTAGAGGCTGATGCCTCCACTCCGCCGCCAACACTCACCACTGCGACTGGATCTTCCCCGAATCCAGATCACGTTCTATGGCTTCGTCAAGACTCTCTCTTATATAGTGCCCTTCTCGGTGCTATCACTACACCATTACAACCGCTCCTTTCCAACACAGCCACCACTGCCCAGATCTGGTCTGAACTCACGAACCTCTACGCGAAGCCCAGCCGAGGACATGTGAAACAGCTGAAACAACAAATCAAACAATGGCGCAAAGGATCTCGATCTGTTGATGATTTTATGAATGGACTTAAGACCCGTTTTGATCAACTTGCCCTGCTTGGTCATCCCGTGGGACACGAAGATCAAGTGGACTATCTTCTCGATGGACTTCCTGAGGAATACAAGTCTATTGCTGATCAGATTGAAGGACGCGACACTATTCCAACACTCACGGAGATTCATGAGAAGCTTCTCAATCACGAAGCCAAACTTCAGATTGCTGCTTCTGTGTCCACTGATGATGGTCCAGTTACTGCTAATGCTGCTGCTGTTCGATCTCACAACAACTACCGCGGTCATCATCGTGGTGGTTCTCGCTCAAACAACAACCCTCGGACTGATCAGTATTGGTCCCAAGGTAAGTCTGCTCCCGCTTCTCAGGGCTTCTGGCAATCTAATACTGTGTCTGGTTCAACTGCTCCCCGTGGATATCAAGGTCGTTGTCAGCTCTGTGGTATTCATGGTCACAGTGCTCGCACATGTTCCCAGTTCAAGACTCCACCAATGTTTGTGAACTCCATCACTCGGCCATCTGGATCGTCTCCTGTGCCATGGCAACCACGAGCTAATTTTGCTATGCCATCGTCAAATGCAAACCCACATTGGCTTCTCGACAGTGGTGCTACACATCACTTGACCACGGATTTGAATAACCTCGCAATGCACAATCTGTACCAAGGGGGCGAAGAAGTGACGATTGCTGATGGCTCATCTATTCCGATTACGCGTACTGGTTTTGCATCTCTACCCACACCTACTAAAAATCTCTCCTTATCCAATGTTCTTTATGTTCCTAATCTCCATCGCAATCTTTTGTCGGTTTACCGGTTATGTACTGCGAATAATGTGTCTGTCAACTTCTTTCCAACTCATTTTCAGGTGATGGATCTAACAACGGGGGACCTGTTAATCTCCGGGAATGTTAAGGATGAGCAGTACGAGTGGCCGGATTCCCTCCCACAACCCACTGCTCTTCTCGCATCACCAACAAAAACGTCTTTAGATGCATGGCATGCTCGTCTTGGACATCCATCATCACAGACCCTATCCTCTATTTTATCTACTTTTTCGTTACCATGTCTTGATTCCAAGAAAACATTGCAACCTTGTTCTCCTTGTCTTCTTAATAAAAGCCATAAGCAACCTTTTTATACCAATACTATCTGTACAACCCGTCCCTTACAAGTTGTTTATTCCGATGTCTGGACTTCACCTCTGCTCTCAAAAGATAACTACAAATACTATGTCATATTTGTGGATCACCATACCCGGTACACATGGTTTTACCCCCTTAAACAAAAGTCTCAAGTCAAAACCACGTTCCTTGCTTATAAAGCTTTGGTCGAGAATCGTTTTCAAGTGAAGATCCAGATTTTGTATAGTGACAATGGTGGTGAATACCTTGCTCTGCGAGATGATCTACTTCGGTGTGGTATCTCTCACTACACAACCCTTCCTCATACACCGGAGCATAACGGCATTTCTGAACGTAAACACCGTCACATTGTCGAGACGGGTCTTACACTTCTCCATCAAGCTGGTGTTCCCAAAGATTATTGGCCATATGCGTTTCAGACGGCAGTCTACCTCATCAACCGTCTCACTACACCAGTTCTTCACAACAAGTCGCCGTATGAGAGTCTCTTTCATCAAAGACCAAATTATCTCAAACTAAAGATTTTTGGATGTCTCTGCTTTCCCTGGCTCCGACCATATGCACCTAACAAGCTTCAAGATCGTTCTCGACCATGTGTATTTTTGGGTTATTCATTAACTCAGAGTGCTTACTTGTGTTATCATATTCAGTCTGGCCGCCTGTATGTCTCTCGGCATGTGGAGTTTGTAGAGCATACCTATCCCTTCATCAATGCCCAACCACCACTCCTACCATTACCCGAACCTGCTCCCACCATCACCTCATCCGACATCATCAGTCTTGGACCACCGACACTCGTACCTGCTTCATCATCAAGTCCCCCTGCGTCGGATTCTCACCGTGTAGTTGTTGAGCCCTGCTCATCACTACAGTTGGAAACAGGTACGCATCACATTCCTTCGTCTTCTTCTATACTTGGTCCTCATCCCACTCAGCTGCCTCAACAAACTCTACCACTAAATCCTACACCTCCTGCACCTGCAACCACCTTAATATCGACTCCTAATCCCATAGAAACAACACTATCTGAAAACCTCTCTCAGCCTCCTACCCTTCCCTCGGTTCCCTCCACTTCCCTCTTACCTGAACCGAGTCGCCCCTCCTCCTCCACCTCACGCCCTGTATCTCCAAAACCCCCACCTGTTAACACACATCCTATGCAAACGAGGAAGAAAAATAACATTACTAAACCGGTAAACAGACTAACTTTTTCTGCAGCTGTTACTAAAGCCAAATCCGATGTTCCCACCTCTGTTTTGTCCATTCCAAAAACAATAAACCAGGCTATGCGAGATGAGAATTGGCGTCATGCGTGTGATGATGAGATTAATGCTCAGATTCGTCATGACACGTTTGATCTGGTTCCTCACCCACGTCATCAACAAGTCATTGACACTAAGTGGATTTTTACACTCAAATTCCATCCGGATGGCTCTCTGAATCGTTATAAAGCTCGATTAGTTGCTCGTGGATTTAACCAACAATATGGTGTAGATTATGCTGAGACATTTAGTCCTGTTGTGAAAGCTACTACAATTCGTCTTGTCTTGCAGATTGCAGTCTCTAAGACATGGCAGATCAAGCAATTGGATGTAAACAATGCCTTCTTACAAGGGACACTTGAAGAGGAAGTTTATGTTACACAACCTCCTGGCTATATTGATCAAGATAGACCGGACTACGTATGGAGGTTAAAAAAAGCATTGTATGGCTTG
Source organism: Isatis tinctoria (assembly GCA_010577795.1). Lineage (NCBI taxonomy): Eukaryota > Viridiplantae > Streptophyta > Magnoliopsida > Brassicales > Brassicaceae > Isatis > Isatis tinctoria. Next base: position 14,914,325 of record CM021248.1, on the reverse strand, counting down.
AAGCAGGCGCCACGTACGTGGTACACGGAGCTGAAGCGATCATTAACTTCTTATGGGTTCAAAAACTCAGTAGCAGATACATCAGTTTTTATTTATCTTCAAGCGGGTCATGCTCTGTACGTCCTCATATACGTCGACGACATCATTGTCACCGGGGACAACGACGCCATGATCGCCACTTTTCTTCAAGCTCTTGCTGCTCGGTTCTCTCTTAAAGAACCAACGGACTTAACATACTTTCTTGGCATTGAAACAACTCGCACCTCCCAAGGCTTACATCTTATGCAACGCAAGTATATGATTGATCTTCTTACTCGGCATCAGATGTTGGATACTAAGCCGGTTTCGACGCCCATGGCTTCATCTCCTAAATTGTCACTCCGTGATGGCACTCCTCTCTCTGATCCGTCTGACTACCGTCGGGTTATTGGAAGTCTCCAGTATCTATCCTTAACACGACCGGATATCGCTTTCACTGTTAACAGACTCTCGCAGTTCATGCATCAGCCCACTGATGTGCATTGGCAAGCGGCAAAACGAGTCCTCAGATATCTAGCAGGTACTTTATCTTGTGGTATTATGCTCCGTAAAGACTCGCCTATGGTATTACATGCTTTCTCGGATGCGGACTGGGCTGGAGACGTCGATGATTTTCTCTCCACAAACGCTTACATTGTGTATTACGGCAGTACTCCTATTGCCTGGTCATCCCGAAAACAACAAGGTGTTGCAAGATCTTCCACCGAAGCTGAATACCGCGCAGTTGCGAACACAGTCTCCGAACTTCGCTGGGTATGTTCTTTGCTCGCTGAACTTGGTGTCCCTCTGCAAAACACACCGGTCGTATACTGTGACAATGTAGGTGCCACCTGCTTGTGTGCTAATCCCGTGTTCCATTCCCGAATGAAACATCTGGCTTTAGACTACCATTTCATCCGCGAACACATTCAGGCTGGTGTCTTGCGTGTTACTCATCTATCAACCAAAGACCAACTAGCAGATGCTTTGACAAAGCCACTACCCCGGACACGCTTTCAAGATCTATTTTCCAAGATTGGAGTTACCAAGGTCCCTCCATCTTGAGGGGGCGTATTGATGTAGAAACTGTACAGGGTAGACTAGTAATTTGTTAATCCCTAATTGAGACTCAGCTCTCTCAATATAAATATGTAAATCACTCATCTAATGAAGTTAAGTTCCACTTGTATAATACGAACTATCAGTACATGTTTTATTTTTAAGTGTACATACATTAAGCAAGGAGAGATGTGTTTCATAAGGTTGATCAGCAAGTTTTAGCATATAAAGACCGTCAACTAATATTCCAGAACCAATTCGATTAGAGTTCAGAAATATATTAATACAACCATCTCCTTGGGTAGACTTAAATCCAGCCAAATCAAGTTTGCTTACAGAGACTAAATTACGGGAAATAGATGGAACATAAAGTGTCTAAAATAAATCAAGACAAAATCCACTATCTAAGATGAGACGATAGGTGCCAATAGCCTCAATTGGCGCCTTTTCTCGATTTCCCATCAATAAGTAGTTCTTACTTGACTTTATGTTCTGGATTGTAAGGAATCCCTGCACAGAATTCGTTACATGTACATTAGCACCGCTATCAATCCACCAAGATTTCGAAGAAACATGAGTAAGATTAGATTCGAAAAAACTTACGGAACCCATAGGATTACCTTTCTTTTCAAACCATTCTTTTCTTTTAGGGCAATCCTTTTGAAAGTGTCCAACCTTTTTACAAAAGTGGCATCTGTAATCTTTCTTTGCCTTTTTCTTCATATTAACTTGATCAGAATCATTCATTTTGGGTGGTGCTCTTTTATGGCTCACATGATGCCTTTTTCCAGCTTGAGATCCAGCTTCTTGGACATAATGGGCCACTTTAATACCTTTACGGTCAAGTCTAGCCTCCTCTTGGACTAGTTTATTAGCCAATTCATTAGACTTCCATTTTTCATCTATTACATTATAATTGATCTGAAATGGTCCGTACTGAGGAGGTAGTGAATTTAGGATAAATTGGACAAGAAATGAATCGTCCACTTTCATTCCTAAATTCTTTAATTTGGCTGAAAGGTTGGTCATCTCAATGCAATGTTCATGCATAGACCTTGTCCCATCATACTTTATGGTTGTAAGATCTGCCATAAGTTTCCCTGCAAGGGATTTGTCTGCAGTCTTAAACCGTTCTTCTACAGATGCAAGATAATCTTTAGCCTTATCTGCATCTGGAAGGGAAGTTTTTATATTGCTAGCTATTGTCATCTTTAAAAACATCATGCTTAATCTGTTTGCTTTTTCCCAAGCTTTATGGATAGCCATTTCTTCCTCAGTACTATCTATACTTAAGGGATTTGGTTCTTCTTCACGAAGCGCCAAATCCATATCTAGTACTCCTAATGTGAACTCAACTTTCTCTTTCCATTCTGAGAAGTTGGTTCCAGTGAGGATTGGAACAGTAGCAACCATAGATGACAAAGTAGCGGGAAATGATGCTGTGATTTAAAGATATAACAAGCTTTAATTAGACTTCTAATTTAAACAACACATTAACTTAAATTATTGAATGCATATGACTATGGATTACAGTGCTCCTGTGGGTAGTCACTATAATCGATCATAAGGTCATGCTTTCGAAAACTTTTTATAGAGATATGTATTAGACTAATTAAGTTATCTGTGGATATACTTAATTATCTCATATACAAATACTCTTATAAATTATTGATCATGTATTATGTCACTAGCCTACCTGTGGGTAGCTAATTAATACATAAAACATATCAAAATTTACTTAAATATATTGGTTTTCTTTTACAATTCATTATATGATAAAACCATTTTGGTGATATCAAAATCTTAATTTTGCACATTATGAAAAACCAAGCTTTATTCTTTAAAAAAAATCTCATAAATTTCTTTTGTATATAACTTACTTTCAGAATTCTTACATATATATCTTTCTTGTAAAACTTATGTACAAAATGATTTTTTTTTTTTTAATGATAATTTCTTTACAATTTATGAGAAGAACAATCCTTTATGAATTCTGAAAATTTCTACAACTTATGTACATGCAAAAGTTATGTACAAAATGAAAATTAAGCAAAGATTCAAGTTTACCAACATGCTTAACTTTAAGGTTTAATTTTCAGTTATTTAAACCATAAATCTATTACTCTTAATGGATTAATTAGATGTTCATAACCAATAGCTCTGATACCACATGTTAAATCAATCTTTTAACATGAACCCCAAGATCTTGATCATCTAAATTAATCACATAATAGAATCATAAAGAGAATTTAATAAATACCTCCATTCATTGTAGAAGTGAAGCCTCCTTTGATCTTTCCTTAGAAGTGAAGCTTCCTTAATTATTTGTAAACTAAAGACAATGAACTCTTAGTTCTTTAGGTAGGAGATAAGGTTTCTCTCCCCTTCCTATAAACCTCTCTCTTTATGTGTTGTTTTTCTTTTCTTGTTGTTGATGAATTGTGATGAAGCAAAACATCTATTTATAGGTGGGGAGAGGACCTTATTCCTCATACATTGATTCAATCTCAACCATCCATCATAGTGGAGATGAACACATTAGTGATAAGTGGGAGGACACCAACAATCCATTAGAAATTTATTGGTTTTCAAATGTCCATTGAAATACCACTATCAATCCCATTAGAAATTTATTGGTTTTCAAATGTCCATTGAAATACCACTAACAATTCCATTAGAAATTTATTGGTTTTCAAATGTCCATTGAAATACCACTAACAATCCCATTAGAAATTTATTGGTTTTCAAATATCCATTATAATTATAATGGTCACCAATTTTATTGGTTTCCAAATGTCCATTATAATTATAATGGTCACCAATTTTATTGGTTGCCAAATGTCCATAAAAAATATAACTATCCCATTAGAAAACAACTAACTATAAGACCACATTTATGGGAAAGAAAAACTATATTTTTCTTACATATATTTTTTTTCTTACAATTGATTGTATTCCTAACATAAGTGCATAATCGAGGAGGTCCCTCTTTCTCTGAATTACTTATTATTTCTTTAAAATCCTCCATAAGAGGCGATGGTGCGTTGTGTTGAGATGATATACGTTCTAATCTCTCCCAAAGATGATTGCGCAGACGTGATCCGGATTGCCGTACACAAATGACAAGTAAAAAGAACTTCCATTGATCTCAATGAAAGAGTCTACAAAGTTAGGAGATTGAAATAACACAAAAACAGAAACAAATTTCTTCCAAAGAACTGCAATTCCTCCACTTATACTCTATGGAGGAACTGTTAAAATGTGGTCGTACCCCAAAACATATCAGAGGTCGCGAAGCACATCATCCTTTTGTTTTGTCTCAATAGGTATAGCATGTCCGAGAATTACCGTATCTCCTTAAGGAGTCGAACTGTAGGGCCTACACCCTAGCCCTGACAGTTCCGAACTGTTGTATTCATGGAGACAAGGTGATGGTTTATGTGTTGGTGTTTCGTTTGAGAAGAAAAGAAGAAGAGAAGAAATAAACTAAATCTTCTCTAGTAAACAAAGCGACGTCGTTTGCCAATTATCTGCTAATCTATACTAAATCTCTGCTAATCTCTGCTGACACTATTAATCTCTGCTAATTTCTGCTAAATCTTTGCTAGTTATAGGCTCCTTATGTATCGAGCACATGTTGAAATAAAAGAAGATTGCTTTGTTATAATTGGGGGAAAACTTAGGGTTCTTGCCTCTCACGAGTTCTGCGACAAAAAATTCATAGGTAATGTACTCTGTAACTATTTCGATTCCGATGGGATTTTTGGTGGTGTAATACGTATTGGTTTCGTCCGTCTTGTTGGGTTTATTGTTCGTGGTGTGTGTTGTGTTTAGGGTTTACCTGGGTTTGCAATTTTGTGTGTTGTTCGGATTTTGTTTGTTGAATGTAGCTGCACTTTCGTCTATCTTTTGTAGATGCCTTATAATTACAGTCTGCCATCATCATATGATTCAAGTGGTACGAAGAGGAGTCATTTTGAAGAATTGTGTCGTGCTTATGATGTCGAACATGCCGTTTCAGATTATGGCATTCCGAAAATGTATTTATGTGGTGCTAAGCTGGTAATTGAAATTTCTCACTTCGCTATGAACTCGGGAAGAAGGCTTTACACCTGCACAACCCATGTTGATGGGAGAAAACATATTTTTGAGTGGATTGACGAGGATATAATGGAGGAATTGACAAAGCTAAAGTCTTGAAATATTAAAGTGCATTGAAGGATATATTAAAGTGGATAAGGATGTAAAGGAGGAACTAACCGGCTTGAAATATTATGTTGGAGACATGGTGGACATGATGAACATTTTAATGCAGTTTAGACGTTAAATGTCTGAAGTTTGTTGTCTCTCTTTCGATTTCCATAGTGTTATGTGGACCTTAAATATCTGAAGCTGAACTACATGTAGTCTTAAACCCATCAAAACAACAATGACAATAATAACAATAAGAAAGCAAGTTGCTTTCTTCAAATTAAAACATAAGCAGAAATTGAGTCGATGTATTTTGTCTCTCGTAATTTCTGTCTCCTCCTTCATGGGCCTTTCAAGGCGATGGGCTTATGTTGGGTTCCAAAGCACATGTCAATCCTTTGTTAATGCTAAATATCTGCTAATAGAAAGCATGTTGTTTTCTTCAAATTAAAACAAAAGCAGAAATTGAGTTGATGTATTAAGTCTCATGGGCCGTCAAGGCGATGGGCTTATGTTGAGTTTCGAAGCACCTGTCAATCCTCTGCTAATGCTAAATATCTGATAATATCTGCTACTCATGTTATATTCCCATGTTCTTCTCGTTCTTCTTCTCTCTTTTATTGGTGGCTTCTTTTTTCAATTGTCTTCAATTCCCTTAGTTTCTAAGACAGCAGTCAACGGCGGAAATTCCCCAGGTCATTCAGCAACATTTTGCTCTGACTTACGCTTTTCTTTTGGGTCAAAAATGTGTACAAGTCCCTCTTTGAAAGTTGTAATGGTTTCTTAGGGCTTGTTGAACTCCCTTTCGCGTTTGTCCTCAATTCCGCTACTTTCTAAAAAAACAGTCACTGTCGGAAATTCATCAATTCATTAAGTAACGATTCACTTGATTTATTCTATTCTTTGGCGTCCGAATGTGTAGATCTCCCCTTTCAAGATCAAGGTTTCTGATTTGTAGGGGTTGTTGACTGGGTCTGCTAGTATACGCTGGTCTCGGTTTCAGCTTTGTTTGAGTTATGTTTTAGACGATGGATTTTCGTCCAGGATTCTGGTCAGAAGAGACAGAACCTCAACCAACAGAAAAAAGCGTAAATTACAACTCAAATTTCAAGTAACTCCCATTGGTAGAAGCAGCTGTTGAGGTAGAAGTTTGGGAATATGTCACGAGGTCCCAACTGGGACTTCTTTGTAAGTTCAAGGAAATAAATTAGAATTCTTCATTTCATAATATACAAATAACCGATGTGCAAGAAACCATATGAGATGTGGTTTCTTATAGCGGGTCAGCCAGCTAGGTTCTCCCTTTTCGAGTTTGAAGAGATCACATGTTTGAACTGTGGTGAAATACCGGAGTTACCGGACCTGGAAGATAAGGAAGAGTTGGAAGAAGAACGACGTTTCTTATTTCCTGGACCAGGACAAGCATCCATTACGACATACCAGACTATGTCCTCGATGCAGGACAAGCTTTGAGTACGTCTCAGTTATTAGTAATTTTGACCAATGGTTTAACGATCAAACAAACTTACAACCCCAACTACAATGTAGTGTGCTCTGTTCTAGATGATCGTAGTTAGTATGTCTCATCGAAGCATATCCGAAGTTGGTCCGCGTTGGGACGAGGATGAGCAGAATGATCTGATTGACAATTTACACAATCACACTTTGGAAGAAAAGTCTGTCAGTGGAATTGCGTGGAGAGTGCTACCACTGTGGCCAATCCCACAGACTCAAAGAGCCACACGTAAGCAGAAGACGAGGATGAGGAAGAAGAAGGCGACGACGATGACAAAGGAAATCTCGGCAAAAAGAGGAAGCAGAAGATGATGATGAATAATAAGAAGAAGACGACGATGATGACAAAGGACAATTCAAGATAAGTCACAGGAAGAAGAGACATCAAAAAATTTCAATGGATAGTAAAAGGAATGATTTTCTTATATCTCGGGATAATAGACTGGCTAATCTAGAAGCTGAATCTGAAATGAGGTAGAGTCATGAAACTTACGTTTAACATCTGGTAAATAAAGTGTCTGCGCTGGAAGAGAAGTTCGGAGAGAAACTAATAGCGAACACATGATTCTCTAATATTAAACCACCGACAAAGCTTCAGGTAGGTAAAATACTTGCGCTTCCATTAATATCCGAAATGAATGATATGCCATCTACTTATTTATTGCTGTTTGTTGGGGTCAAAATCCCCTCCTCGAAGATTGACGGAACGAGAAGTCAAGGTCAAGATCAAATGGAACTTAACATGGAACGGATGAACTAAGGCCAACTGCCCACGACCCGTCCGGGATAAGGCCAGCCGCCGGATCTTCATCAAGCAACATCCGGCGGCTGGGATAAGGCCAGCCGCCGGATCTTCATCAAGCAACATCCGGCGGCTGGGATAAGGCCAGCCGCCAGATCTTCATCGAGCATCATCCGGCGGCTGGGATAAGGCCAGCCGCCGGATCTTCATCGAGCATCATCCGGCGGCTGGGATAAGGCCAGCCGCCGGATCTTCATCACGCAACATCCGGCGGCTGGGATAAGGCCAGCCGCCGGATCTTCACCGAGCATCATCCGGCGGCTGGGATAAGGCCAGCCGCTGGATCTTCATCAAGCAACATCCGGCGGCTGGGATAAGGCCAGCCGCCGGATCTTCATCGAGCATCATCCGCGGCTGGGATAAGGCCAGCCGCCGGATCTTCACCGAGCATCATCCGCGGCTGGGATAAGGCCAGCCGCCGATCTTCACCGAGCATCATCCGGCGGCTGGGATAAGGCCAGCCGCCGGGTCTTCATCGAGCAACATCCGGCGGCTGGGATAAGGCCAGCCGCCGGGTCTTCACTGAGCATCGTGATATATCATGGTTTTTATGGTTTTTAGCCATGATATAACTTGTATATATAGAGTCTTTTTAGTGCTTTTGGAGTCTTTTAGAGTCTTTTACAGGTTTAGGTACGTTTGGAGCTTAATTGGAGATTATGGATCATTCTGGAGCTAAATAGGAAGATGTGCTGAAGAATGCAACTCGGAGTACACTTTTGAAGATGGTGTCGATCGACACCACTCCTGAGTGTCGATCGACACCGATCGGGATTTCACATATCGAAGTTTTTGAAGAAAAGGAAATTGCCCAGAAGTTTCATATATTTTCAATTAAGTCCCTGGTCGAGTTTTTAGGATATATATACTATTTTAAGGTCATTGTTTAGACCTATCGAGGATTCTAAGCTAGAGTTTTGGAGAGAAGAATTCAGACTCCTTCAGAGAAGATTCAGAACTCCTTTAATCTCTGTTCTTATTTTTTTATGCAAGTTTTATTCAAACATGTTTATTGATTCAATCTCCATGTCTGAGTAGTTTGCTAGTTAGGTTTAGGGTTTCTCATTAGGGATTTCATGGATTGCTAAGTTGATTGGTTAGTTAAGGATTCTGGAACACTAGTTCTTCATCCAGGTTGTGATTAATGCTTGATCTGAACTGACAAGTTAGATTATTGATCATAGGTTGATTCTCGCAACGAGAGTTGGTTAATTAGCTAGAAAGAACCTTAGATGAGCAAAATAACTATTCGCAAAGAGATTTGGTTTAGGTATTTTGTGAACATATCGAACTTGAATTTAATGCATGTCTGAGCTTTTGAATTTGCAAAGAGATTTGGAATTCTAGGATCTAGACATAGAAATCTCTGCAACGAGAGTTGATTGATTTGAATATTGTGTTTCGAGTTCTAGAACATAGCAGAATCCTGATTTACTGATTAGCTTGCGTTCCTGATTTTCTGAGAATTCCCTGAGCCTGACGTTTTTCCCATCTGATCTTAAAACCAATTTTAGTTGTTTTGCTGTCATTTAATTACAATCATTCTCGTTTAGCTTAATTCGAAAACCGATAATCTATTGTGCGAATCTTGAGTCTCTGTGGAAATCGATCCCCAAGTACTACAGTCGATCTCTTAATTTGAGAGAGTAGCTCTAGGGTAAATTTGAGCATACCAAATTTTGGCGCCGTTGCCGGGGACTCATTGAATTCGCCATTAGACTAGGAATAGAATTTAGTCTAAACATTTTATTTTTTGTTTACTCACATCTGTTCTTTCTCTTCTCTTGTGTTTCAGGTGTATGCATTCTCGCATTACCAGAAGCAATAAAGGGGCTCAGCTTTTGAATCCTACGAATCAGGAGTTGTTAGAGTTAGAACG